>JAPKLW010005900.1:0-19116 GCA_026898455.1 Plectranthus barbatus | reverse complement strand
TACTGTTCATCATCTTCTTCTCTGGTTTTTCTGGGTTATTCACAACAGTATCAATATAAATTCATTTATATTTCATACATGCTACCATTATACATCAAAGATTTGTTTAATTTTGAATCTGAATATATATTTTGAAATATTTAAAAAAAAATTAAGAATTAGGTATTAATTTTGAAAAAAATAAACTAAAATTTTTCTATGATTTGTTTGACTAAATTTAAAATTATTTAAAAAGTGATCTATGATAAGTTCGTTATTTCTCTAACTTATCAATTAGTTTCTAGTTCATTTAGTGTTCAAGTTGCATGATTATTTATGTATCATAGTGTTTTGGTGTTTGGTGGTGAATTTTCGCCAGAAAAGAGCCAAAATTCGAAACAAGGAAGAAAAGGAGTGAAAGAAGCTCTGTTTCAATCGACACAAGCCTTGTGTCGGTCGACACAGAAGGTCGATGGGTGCTGGCATCGACCAAGGAAGGAGTTGACGCGGGAGCTCCACGTCGACCGACGCGGGCTGTGTGTCCGTCGACGTAGAAGGTCGACGCTGACGTGGCGTGTCGACTGTAAAGACCGTCGAGGAGAGGTTTGCATCAACCGACATGTCCTGTATGTCAGTCGACGCGGAAGTGTTATTTGCGAAAATTTGTAATTTTTGAGCTATTTCTTCCTTGATTAATTCCATACCTTGTGGGGATTATTACTACACCTATATAAACACTTGTATTCGAGATTTTAGGGTTGCACAATTAGTTTTCAGAGTTTAAATTATTTTCTAAGGCAGAACTGGAGTTGATATTGTATTTGGAGCTTGAAGACAGTTGATGGATTTGTTTTGTTTCATCGAGACTCCGTTTTGAACAATGCAAGTTTACTACATGTTTTATCTTTTCATGATGTCTTGTGTTATGAATATGATGAACTAAATTATTAATCAGATTCCAGGGTTTAAAATCTATCCTGACTGCATGTTTATAGATTAATTTAATCTAATGTCTTTCCTTGTTCGATTTGTGAAATTCTATGCTTTGATTTAAACCTGGATTTGTTGGCCACTCATTTAGGTTATTAGTTAATTAATTTGAGACTCAAAAGATGATAATTAATTAACAGGAAAAGGATTTCACAATATAATCAATTGTTCTTGTCTTAAAAAGAGGGAATTAGGTTATAGGATTTAATCTATTGATTTTTGGAGTTATTGAATTAATCTTGAGACCGAAAGAGTAAAGGGAATTCGATAATCTACTTTGTAAATTGTCAAACCACGAAGTTAACAATATTTTTCTGATTTCCATCTAGCAAGGAATTAAATTAGTATTTGATGAATTTATCTATTTCATGTCAGGAAGATAGTAATAAAAATAAAAATCCCTAGAATCTGAATCTTAGCATTTGATTTAAAACCCGTTTAATTGTTTGTCTGTTTTTATTTTAATCTATTTGAAGATTACTTTCTGTTTGGTTTTTAAAAATTAATGTTGCCAAAACCTTTCAAATTTGATTTCCTCAAACAATTTTCTAAGAAGCTATAATTCAGTACTTAGGATTGTTCATTATTTCATTCCTTGTGGGATTGATAATTTTCATTTGCCGCTATATTCTTAGCGATCAAGCTATTTAACAAAACTCTCTGAAGCATTCTTATTTAATGAATTTTCTTTTTCAGTGGCTTATATAATTATTATTTGACAATATAATCTTAGGCACGACTTGAACTATTAATGACAACATAAATTCAGAGCTCACGATGCACGAATTCTGTTGTTGGTGTTATGGCTCCTGTAAAAAATAAAGCACCACGCATGCACAGTAAGCAAAATGGAATATGAAATTAAAAGTGTTGCAATTCAATTTAAATATTGTAACGTAATTTAAAAAAAAATGGAATATGAGACAAAACAACTACTTTTGAGACTAAAAGATATAGTAATGCAAGTACTCGTACTCAATTATATTTTGGCGCTTACACATTCTTATCATTACTACAAACATTTCATAATATATAGTTTGTAGCTAAATGATATATGTTTTTGATTGTAACAAGATAGACAGTAAGACAGGTCTTTCATCTCCTCCAACTCAAATAATAACAAAATTAATTTTTTCCCCCATCAAATATTCATAGTAGAACTAAAAGCACAAACAGTCGATTATGAAATTTATGTATGATTTCAGAGTGATGTATACATCAACAAAATATTGTTGATTAGTTATTTTTCGACATTCTCAATTTTGAAAATCTTTAAGAATTTTGAAAGCTAGAATATATAAAACAAATATTCCAAAATTGATACACACTAGATTAATAAGAGCTTACCAGTAAATATGTAGAGCAAACCCATTGGGTCCTCTGCAAATGCAACATATAAAGATAAGCAAATTAAAAATAAATATGAGAGGAAACCAAGGAACTTAGCTAGGTGGTATTTTATCCTTACTGTATCGTATTGTCTCGTACAAGTAGATGACAATGTACAATAGTAATCCTGATGCGATAATTACTCCAATTACAGGGTTTACCAATGCACCTGTTAAAGCTGGAATACACAAAGTTGTTCATCACAACCCACCAATATGCAATCATAAGTTCCATGCTTGTTTGAGTAATAGTAATGTCATTTCCCAATATTATGCTAGAAGATTTTATACTTTCATATTAAACAAAGAAATTATTGGGGTTTGATTCATAACGGATTTGGGCCCGGGAATAGTAGAGAAAATAACCAAAAATAGTGATAATAACATGACAAATAGACGAGACAAGTCAAAAAATTAGAAACCGGCGAGCAAAAATGATTGAAGAAGTGATTACAATAGAGAATAATCAATGTATTTGTGCAGAGTAGTACCGTAATTAAAAATGGGCGCGGAATGATGCAAAAATGACCCTAGGTCGCCTATTATAGGGGCATAGGGCCATGAATTAAATAGAAAAAATCCTAACCTTAATCCACCTCGGTGATTACATGTTCCCAAAATCTAGAGATCGTTGCAACGGTACAGTTAGTTGCTTGATCCCAACTTCTTTGGGTTGTTGGGACTTTCGTGTTGGCTGCTTAACTCGAACCACCTTGTTTGTGAGTTGGTTGAGACCGGTTCCTCGTGCTTATGACCTGGATTTGTCTTTTCTTGCGACGAGCTTCTTTGGTCTAGTAAGTGGGTTGACTCGTAGACCTTCTTACTTGGACTCTGACTGTTTGACTCGACCCTCCTTGTCTGCGAGTGGATCAAGAATAGTTCCTTAAGCAGACACGACCTTGACCCTGCATTGAGACTTTGAATCAAACATACGTGATGCTAACTCTGCTATCCCTATGGCCGATCTTCTAGGCCTCTTGAGCTCCGTGAACCTAATGGCTTTAATTGGGTTGATCAGTGGGTCATCCCACAAACTTACTTATTTGGGCTCTAATGCCTGATCTAATGTTGTTCCGGCCAAACAATTGCCCCTTTGACTCCGTGATATAACTGTAAGTAGATAACAAAGCCAAAAAATTCACATCATTTGTCCCGAAAAGCGAATTTTTATATTCTTAAAGCGCGAGTTTTTGAGTTACTTGTAAGAAAGCTTTGAGTGCGGTTCGTACAAATCATTTTGATATTTTATCAACCGTCATTATTTGAGATACCCAAGAGTATACTCGGAGCTGTGAAAGTTCTTATAGAAGCTTTCATCTTTCACATGACTCTGAAAAGTTAGTGTGAAGGATCGATAGTGGGCCCAAAACCATGAAGTAATTCGGGAGCATTTCGGGATATGCTCCGCGTTATAATACCTATATGTTTAGCACTTCAGGAGACCCAGGGGGTAAATTATTTATGCCCCATAAGGTCTTTAAGATTACTAGCCCCAACAATGGGATGGCCCGTACAGTGTCCGACTGTGTGAGCTACGATTGACAATTTGTGCATATTGGGTCGTTATTATGTCAGGTCGGGTTATTATCGTGTTTGAACTTAATAGGTTCATGTTGTATTCGTGTTTGAGCTTAACAGGTTTGTGTCGTGTTCGTGCCCATTCTTATCGTGTGGGTTCGTGTTGTGTTTATCGTGTCGTATAAAAAAAAAATAGTCCTAAATGTAAAGGTGGCAATTTTAGTAAGGTTGATTTTTATCATGTCAGGTTATTATCATGTTTGAGCTTAACAGGTTCGTGTCGTGTTCGTGCTCGTTATTATCGTGCGGGTTCGTGTCGTGTCAGAAATTGTCAGCCGTAGTGAGCAATATCAACCCAAGAGTCAAAAGCCCCTGTGGATCAATGCGTCGTTCGTGGCTACCAATTATTAGGTCCCTGTGGGTCGATGGGACATTTTGGATTTGTGGCTTGATGTTATGTGTGTTATTTCATTTGCTACGATGAGTTCTTTTGCAAACATAATTCTCCTGCACACATAGCGCACGAATGAAGGTGGCAGCATCACACCTCCACACACAAGTTAGTGATTTGCTAAGAAGATTGAATTAGAAAATAATGAGGAATAATTCAGGGATGGCAAATGTATTGGGCTAGTGGCATAATTTCTTCATCTATTTTCTGTTCCAGCTATTAGGTATTTCCCTTCCATCGAAGGGCACCTCGACTTACAACTCTAGATATCTTGTAAGGTCCTTCCCAAGTTGATGCTAGTTTGCTTGCGACGTCCTTAGAACCATCTTTAGTCGTGCAGTACCGCGGCCTCATCGATTAACTCAAGGTTCTCGAATAGTTTCTTTGAGTTTCTTGCTTGATCATAGAGCTCGATTCTCGGGTTCCTAGCAGGAATCTCAGTTGGTGTCATTGCGATGACTTCATATGCTAGGTAAAAAGGTAGTTCAGTCGCTCTTAGGAGTGTAGTTCCGTAAGACCACAAGGTTCCCTTGAGCTCTTCTACCCACTTTGATTTGTGAACCCCTAGCCTTTTCTCCGAAGTTCCAATTATCATCTGATTCTACCCGACTGTTAACCTTAGGACATTTGTGGGTTGAGAAGGTTAGCCAAATGCCATTATGATTGCATAACTCTTTCAATATTCCACTAGTGAATTATGTCACTGTATGCTTTAATTTTTTTTGGTATCCTGAAGCGGCACATGATGAGCGTTCGTACTTCAGGATATACTTATCACTGATTATGCTCAAGGCCTCTGCCTCGACCCACTTTGTAAAGTAATCGGTGGCTATGAGGATGTACTTCTTTTGTGCCGTGCCTTGAGGTTGCTCAATGTCCATTATGGATGAGACTTCGATCTCATTTCAATTTCTTGTTGCCCTTCATCTCGACTTGAGGGTCTCCCACTATTTCATCGGGCTCTCCTGTGCGGTTCGTCCTCTTCCACTTTATAAGTGTTCACGCTCGGTTACAACATCGTCCATATTGTGACACGAGTATACGGTCAATTTTCTATACAAATCTAAGTTGACTTGTAGACCTTTTGTAAAGGCTTTGAAAGTGGTGTCACTGGGGCAGTTAGGTACTACAACCAGCTCTTTGAAAAATCTAGCCAAATATGATCGCAATGATTCTCGAGGACCTTGCATTACAATGTAGAGGTTTTCTAGAAGCTTATTGAGCCTCCTACTGCTCAAGTATTGTCTCCTAAAGAGTTGGTGTTGCTTGGTCAAGGTCAATATCAACCCACGAGGCAAGCTTGCGAACCACTGCAGAGTAGACCTTGTTAGGCTCAATTTGAAGCTCTTACACATACATGCCTCAAGGATTGAGCCGGGAACCGAGGCTGCAAACATTTTTTGTAAGTTGCGATATGATTCTCCGGATTTGTCATCTCACTGTACAAGACAAAGTTTGGCAATATGAATCGTGCTAGTATCTTCGTCTCTGCGATCTCGTAGTAGAAGGGCGATTCAACTTAACTCTCCCTTGTTATGATTTTCTTAGGTGCAGGAACTCCAGGGATTCGAGTCAGTACTGACTCGAAATAGTTCATCATTTGCTTGAACTTGCTTTCTAGTAGGCCTAGAGTTGTGGCCGTCGTTCCAAGAGCCACCTATCGTGTCGGGTCATTTTCGTGTCGTTCATTATCATGTTTGAGCTCAACGGGTTCGTGTCGTGTTCGTGCTCGTTATTATCGAGCGAGATTGTATCATGTTATCGTATCGTGTCAGAAATTGTCAACCCTACTTATTTGGGTTCTAATGTCAAATCTAGTGATGTTCCGGCCCAACAAATACTTGGGCCAACAAAAATTTAATAATAAATATTGAAAATTCGACTCAACAAAAAATGCTCAGAAATAGATACATTCAATATATTAGATGAAATTACTTTTATGTATACAATAATGAATATATTCAAATATATTACATGAGATTAATAATAATAGATCATTTTATTTTGGACAAATTGAGTAGCATTTAAGTTATAATCCAATGAGAAATATGAACCTCTTAAATAGTTCATAAACATAAAATATATTTAGAACACTATTGTATCAATATATTCTGCATTCCGATCAGAATGCACTATATACAAATACGCACTCCGATCAAAATGTGGCAACCTTTCGCCGTCTCGCATAAAAACATCATATCATACAAATTTTTGCCATAAATATAAGATATATAAATTGAATGAATCATATGATTCAGCGGCGTCAAACTCCAACACATTATACGAGGTCTCGCCTAATAAATTTTGGCGCCAATTATTTCCAAGGCCATTGTTAAACTATCGATAAGCTTCATTAGCGATGAAAATATAAGTTGTTATTTCACGTTTTTTTAGCAACGAGAAACTTGATGAGAGGAAAATATAGAAACAACCGTATATTCAAAGAAAAATAAATTAATTGCGTACCTGCAATGGCTAGAAGAATTAGAAAAGGAACTGCAGATACACATGAACAAGATGAGGATTATGTTGAACTTCCAAACTTATAAACACAAATTGAATTAATGGAATTGAGAGTCAGAATCCTCACTTCTGAGTCTTCTGTAGAAGAAGTTCGCCAATTTTTCTGCACTTTCCAGAATACAAAACCATTAGCCAGAAAAAAAATAAAATAATAAATACTTTTCTTAAGCGTAATGCTACATCAAATACAATTATATAGCTTCAAATTATTTATTCAAAATTATATAAAAGTCCGGCACCCACCAAATAGCCCGAAAATGCTCAACGCCTGGCCGAATTTTACAACAATAAACAACACGGAATTATAATAATATTAATTTCAACATAAATATTGCGTTATAATTGATAATAACATGTTTAAAATAAATATTAATGTGCACGAATAATGAAGTAACTTCAACGACATCAATGGCAGAATTATTTGAAGCAAAATAAACAATCAAACATGCAACAAGCAATTTGAAGTTAAATGTGTGAAAATAAATTGAGCTACCAACTATCTATATATAGAAAATTTATTACAAACTAGTTCCTCAAAAAAGAAATACTATGAATGTATAAATTCAATAACACAACTCACAGTTAATCTATAAATTATTCATATGTTTATAAAGATATGAATTCAAATTCCCAAAATTGAATAATGTAAAATTAACAAGATGTAAAACTCGAACACTCAAATTTAATCCAACAATCTTTAAATAAACATAAATTTAATTAAACCCAAACAATGATACTTTAAACTAAAGTAAAATAGATTTAATAGGTAAATAGCACATATGGTGACTCAATTTCTAGAGAAAAAACAAACCGAAAAATAAACAAATAAAAAGAAAGAAATATAATAAAAGAGTACGTATTTTAAAAAACAAGTTCTAATTTTTTTAATAAGATTAAATGAAAAATCTTACGAATTTTCCTTTACTTTATAGCATCTCAAAAAAATAAATAAAAAAATCCTCTACTTTCTTCCCCCTCCGGCGATGACGGCGGACAAAATCTCCGGCACTTCCACCGGCCTTCCCATCCAGACTGAAGAAAGCTAATCAAAATCAACTTTACAACAACCGCTTCCATCCAGAGCCAGATCCAGATCTGGATCTAGATCTAGATTTAATGCGAAAGGTGAATATCATACATACCCCACGCTGTTCTTGATGCACGGCAATCAGCGCAGAAGTCGAGTTCAAATCCATACAAGAGAGAGCGGCGGATTTCTTCGAGTGACACGTTTTTCAAATCCTTAAGTGGCCGGGATGTCAGCACTATCACGTCTACCCTGCACGTTTCTGGTACATCTGAGGCCTTCATTCTGCCCATCTTAATATAGGTAAATCCGGAGTCGGATGTTTGACAATGGGTAGTATTTGTAAAGGGGGAAGAATTCTTCAACGGATGTGGGCAGCTCATAAAGTTTATAGGCGAATCAAAATAATTCGTACTTGTGTAAGGATATTCAAATGTGAAGCCGCTGTAGGAATATGCAGAAGAGGTGGGGAAAGAGCAGGTGTGGTTGTTAATGGAAGCATCAACCACTCTGATGGTGGCGCTAGTGTAGTTGATTTCTTTGACATAGAACTTGTGAGATTTGAGATAGAGGAAGGTGACATTGTTTTCGCCTCAGAAGCCGGGGTCAGTCTTGAGGCGAAAAGGGTGGCTGATATTGGGAACGATGCCGCAGGCAGAAGGGGTGCAGTTAGGGTTAGCAACACCCCTCTGGCCCCTGAGTAAAAAAATGAAGAGAGATGAATATACAAAGAGGAGGAGGGTTTCAGCTGCTGCCTTCATTTTTCTCAATTCACAATTCCCCCTCTACATCTTATTATTATCTGTCCGTAGACGACAAACAACACTCCCAACATCATATTTTTTTAGTCATTGCTTTTTATTTTTTCCCTTGGACAGAATGCTTAGCTTCCGATTAATGAACTCTAAATTATGGCTACATCTCATCTGATTAATCACGAACATTATGAGAGAGGAACATGTTTCGATAGAAAACAGAGGTAAGCAATGGACTCCAACTGCCATATGCCCCCCCTTACTAGTTCTCTCAACAATGGTGGAATGGAGCAACGATACAAAATCATCAGTACATTAACTCCGAGATGGATAATTAGGAATCTGCTGTTCAACTTCACTTTCTAAAATCTTCAATACTTTATACTATAATGCAACTAGTATCATCTTTTGAGCAACTCTCCTTATGCTATCTCTCTCATCATTGCCATTAGTGTTTTCCTCTGCTTTTCCAATCTCAATATCTTTGTCTTGGTTAAACTGGTTGTATATCCAATATGGAAAATACTACCTAGAATCACAATTTTTTTCCTTTCATGTCTCGATTCAAACCCACCATTTCTATCAGCAGCATTGCAAAACTATACACATCAGTTTTACAAAAGAAACTCTGTCCTATTGATCAGCTCAAGAAAAAAACATTAGCACAGAAAAGGGATTTTCTAGATCAGAATCAAGTGCCTCTTGCATTCTTACCCCACTTGTAGTAAAGAGAAGCATGGTAAAGGTCGCAAACAATCAGGCCCTGCGTAACAGAACAACCAACTCCTCCGTTGAAGAATTCTCCAACGGGTGTGAGCAGCTCATCAAATTTGAAGCTCAGACAACACCATCCAATTGAATTGAATGACTTTGGACATGGTAAGGATCAACTTCAGAGTATGGATCACTGAAGTTAAAGTCGTACGCACAAGAGTTGGGAAAAGAGCAGGTGTCATTGGTGTTTATGGAAGCATCAACCAGCCTGATGGTGTTTATTGCTTCATCAATTACTGACTTTAGACAGAAAAAGCTTAGCTTCTAATAAAGGAACTCTAATTAAAGGTGACAACTCATCAGATTCATATGTACAACACGAACAGTTAAGTGGCTAGTTGCCATAAGTCTGAACCAACTTCATGAAAGAGGAATCTGTTTCAGTAGAAAACAGAGTGAGCAGGCAGTGATATGCCTCTTTACTGCTTCTGCAGACTTTGTCAATCCTTAATTCTGAGATGGATAATTAGGAATATGTAGATGTTCAATTCACCTTCTAACATCTTCAACAATTTACTCACTTAAGGACGATCGTGTGAATTTATTTTATGTACCATTATGTAACTATTGTCATCTTTCGAAAGACATAGTCTATTGTTCCTCTAACAGCTGTTAAGGTCACAATATCCTTCTCTATGGAGCATAATTTCGATTGCCCAAAACCAAAGATTTTGGAGACAAATATTACTTATCTAATATATTGTTAAACTATTTTGGTAAGTTTTTTTTTGGGAAAATTTTCTTGGTGGTGGTTTTACTTTTAAGTTTTAAGTAGATACAGATTTATTTTAGATAAATCTAATCATCTTGATAAATTCAAATTCTTTTTAGCAGAAAGAAATTACTTATTGATTTTAATCGTTGAGTTAATACTTGGGACAAGGGCATCTGTCATCATTTGGTCTGCATTTCTCATAGGTCAAAAGCATTACCATAAAGAAATGTGAAAAGTTATATTATTGATGTGGAAAAAGTACTTTTTACATGTAGCCATTGACCAACATTGATCATTCTGAAAATAGTTTTCCCATGAAGTAAAAAAGCATAATTCGCATTTTAAAAAACATTGATTCAATCAAACATAATCCTTGAGAAACAACCCACACTACCAAACTAACAAACACATCAGCATCTGACTAAAAATGTAGACAACTTAGCTGCAACAATTCCTACCAATACATAATCCTAAGACACATTTCAGCATGTCCATTTTACAACATTCTAGCTTTTATAAGCCCGTGATTGCTGTTGCACAGTAATCTCGACATGGGACATACCTTCTGTTGACTTTTGTGGCAATTTCCCCATCCCACATCGGTGATGGAAGGAAATTGGCCTTGGGCCAATATTATAAATAGGGCCCTCCTCTCCCTTTGTAAATCATCCCACAACTAAACATAATACTTGTATTGACGAGTATAAGTTGTATTCTCTTCTTTCTCCATTAGTAAAATATTTTGGTTGTGTCCGAGGACGTAGGCATAATTTGTGCCGAACCTCGTTAAATTCTGGTGTTCTTTATTTCCTTCATTTATATTCCTCAATTTATGTTTATTGTTTTATTATCGCTTCCGCAACAATTGGTATCAAGAGCTAGGATTATTCTGAGTATGCTCTGTGGTTGCAGTGTTAACTGATCCTCCACATCAGAAAAGATTTCCTTGTTTTTTTTATCTTGGGTTATTGAGGGATATATTTTTTTGTTACCAAAAAATGAAGGAAAGCTCAAGCTCAAAGGGATTATCTTCGATTTTTTCGAGGGCCGCTATTACAAGTACGAAGATAGCGGTGGAGACCTTTGATGGCACTGGGCATTTTGGTATGTGGCAAAGTGAAGTTCAAGATACGCTATTCCAGCAAGGTCTTGATATTGCCATTGAAGAAAAGAAGCCAGAAGACATGGAGGAGAAAGAATGGAAGACGATCAATCGGTTAGCATGTGGTACAATCCGGTCGTGCCTATCAAGGGAACAGAAGTATGCATTTTGCAAAGAGACTTTTGCCTATAAGTTATGGACTGGGCTCGAGGAGAAGTTTTTGAAGAAGAATAGTCAGAATAAACTTCACCTGAAGAAAAGACTATTCCGATTCACTTACGTATCGGGTGCCACGATGAATGATCATATTACCAGTTTTAATCAACTGGTCACCGATTTGATGAATATGGATGAGGTATTCAAGGATGAAGACCTCGCATTGATGTTGTTGGGATCACTTCCCGATGAATTTGAGAATCTTGAAACTACTCTACTGCACGGGAAGGCTGAAGTGTCTCTAAAAGAAGTGTGCTCTGCCTTTTATAGCTACGAGCTAAGAAAAAAAGATAAGCAAGGAAGCAAAAAGGGAGATGCTGAAGTGTTGGCAGTAAGAGGACGTTCACAGAAGAAAATTAAAAACTTGTCCAGACCGAGCAAGGACGAGTGCGCATTTTGTCGGGAGAAGGGACATTGGAGAAAAGATTTTCCCAAATTGAAGAACAAGTCCGACAAAGGAAAAGCTGTAGCAGAGTCGAATGTAGCTAAGTATGATGACGAGGATTCAGACCTCTCTCTAGCTACATCATCATCTACCGCTTCTGAAGTATGGATGTTGGATTCGGCCTGTAGCTATCACATGTGTCCTCATCGCGATTGGTTTAGCGATATGGAGGAATCGAAAGGAGGAGTTGTCTACACGGCGGATAATACCCCACTCACCACATTTGGGATTGGCTCCATCCAGCTCAAGAATGAGGATGGATCAATCATCACCTTAACAGGTGTTCGGTATGTACCGGATTTGAAGAAGAATCTTATTTCTGTTGGAACCTTGGAATCAAAAGGGTTCGAAATAAGAAGCAAAGATGGTGTGATAGAAGTCATATCTTGCGTACGCGTGGTGATGAAGGGTGTCCGAAAGAACAACAACCTCTACCACTACTCTGGAAGAACTGTAGTGGGTGAAGCTGCAGTGGCCTCCACCGACGATCAAGTATCAGAAGCAACGAGGCTATGGCATATGCGTTTGGGTCATGCTGGTGAAAAATCCTTGAACTTGCTAATGAAGCAAGGATTACTGAAGGGACTTCGGACCTGCAAGTTGGAGTTCTGTGAACATTGTGTGAAGGGAAAGAAGACACGAGTGAAGTTTGGAACAACAATCCATAACACAGAGGGTATCTTGGATTATGTTCACTCTGATGTGTGGGGTCCCTCAAAGACGAGTTCTTTAGGAGGGAAACACTACTATGTCACTTTTGTTGATGACTTTTCACGAAGAGTTTGGGTGTATACGATGAAGACAAAGGATGAAGTGTTGGGAGTTTTCCTCACTTGGAAGAAGATGGTGGAAACTCAGACAGGCAGAAGGATCAAACGTCTCCGAACGGATAATGGCGGAGAGTACAGAAGTGATCCTTTCACGAAGGTCTGTCAAGACGAAGGAATTGTGAGGCACTTCACTGTCAGGAATACACCACAGCAGAATGGGGTGGCAGAAAGGATGAATCGAACTCTACTGGAAAGAGTTCGCTGTATGTTGTCCAATGCTGGGTTGGGCAGACAGTTTTGGGCTGAGGCTGTTACATACGCAAGCCATCTCATCAATCGTTTGCCATCAACTGCTCTGAATGGGAAAACACCTTTGGAGGTGTGGTTCGGGAAGCCTGCTATGGATTATGACTCTTTACATGTGTTTGGTTCCACTGCATACTACCATGTAAAGGAGTCGAAGTTGGATCCGAGAGCAAAGAAAGCTTTGTTCATGGGGATCACCTCTGGAGTAAAAGGCTATCGTCTATGGTGTCCAGAGTCGAAGAAAATAATCTTTAGCAGAGACGTCACCTTTGATGAATCTACCATGTTGAGAAAGGTGGACGTGGAGCAAGTTGATGAGACTCCCAAGAAGGTGGAGTTTGAAAGAATTATTGTCCCAGAAGATGACAAAGTTGGCAATGATTCTCCTATGGTAGAAGGAGAAGAAATAGTGGTTGAGGATCAAGAGCTTCATCAGCAACATGAGTCAATTGCATTGCATAGACCAAGAAGGACCATTAGGAAGCCTGCTCGCTTTGATGATATGGTTGCGTGTGCGTCTTTGATTGTAGCTGGTGATGTTCCTACAACTTACAATGAAGCCATCGCTTGTTGTGACGACAATCAAGTCCAAGTCGAAACAGTGATGGGACTTGATAAACGTTTTGAAAAATTGAAGGTTGCGCCTTGGGTGCATTTGGAGGTACTACCAATATTGCAGGAGAAAAGAGATTGTTTGGTTGAATTTGAGAAATTGCCAAGGTGGAGATTTGTTGACTTTTGTGGCAATTTCCCCATCCCACATCGGTGATGGAAGGAAATTGGCCTTGGGCCAATATTATAAATAGGGCCCTCCTCTCCCTTTGTAAATCATCCCACAACTAAACATAATACTTGTATTGACGAGTATAAGTTGTATTCTCTTCTTTCTCCATTAGTAAAATATTTTGGTAGTGTCCGAGGACGTAGGCATAATTTGTGCCGAACCTCGTTAAATTCTGGTGTTCTTTATTTCCTTCATTTATATTCCTCAATTTATGTTTATTGTTTTATTATCGCTTCCGCAACACCTTCTTCACGATGTAGCAAGGATATAGAATCAGATGAACACGCTTGATCCTCATCTATTAGGCTTTCGGTTGCGTAGGACGGGTAGTCAGGAAGCTGTAGATGCTTAACATCACTTTCCAACATTTCTAATCCTTTACTCATTGATGGACGATCATTTGGATTCATTTGTATGCACCATAATGCAACTATTGTCATTTTCCGGACAAGTTTCCTCATGTTGCCATCATCATCATCATTTTCAACGATTTTTGTAATCTCAGTATCTCTGCCTTCATTAAAGCAGTCATATATCCAGCATGGAAAATACTTGCTCGAACCATCATTGTTTCCAATCAAGTCTCTCTTTAAGCTCACAATTTCCATGAGCAACATCCCAAAGCTATAGACATCAGCCTTGTGCGAGACTCTACCTAAACCTCTATTGATGAGTTCAGGAGCAACATAACCAATGGTTCCTCTAGCAGCAGTCAAGGTCACTGCATTCTTCTCAGTAGAACAAAGTTTTGCTAAGCCAAAATCAGATATTTTTGGAATGAACTTGGCATCAAGAAGTATATTGTGAGGTTTTATGTCAAAATGCAAGATTTGGGCATCACACCCTCTATGCAAATAATCGATCCCACGAGCAACTCCAATTACAATGTCAAACTTTGTGTCCCAACTCAAGGAACCCGATTTTTCTAAGTTGAAGATATACTTTTCAAAAGAGCCATTTGGCATGAAATCAAAGACAAGAGCACGTTTAGAGTCCTGTGCACAATATCCAACTAATTTAATGACATTTACATGGTGAATCATTCCAATTGTTGCAATCTCATTCATGAAGTCTTGCCCATTTGTTCCAGATTTTCCGAGCAGTTTTACTGCTACGTAATGACCACTTCGAAGTTTTCCTTTGTAAACAGAACCATAGCCCCCTTCACCTAATTTATCTTGAAAATTCTTAGTCATCCTTTTAATGTCTGAATACGTATACCGAATTGGCATGAGCTTATTGTCGCTTTGTAGAAAGGATTCTATTGAGTCAAACATCGATAAATGCCTTCTTCGATATTTGTAAATCAGATACCACACAACCAAGGGAAAAATGATGAACCTTGGTGCAACGATGATGATAATAGAAATGAGATTGATGGTGCCGGCTGTGATGAGATGCACATAAGAAGAAAGACAAATTTAATGCGCATTCAAATCACAATCTTTTATATTGGTATGCAGTTATTGATTTTAGAAATGTCGTACGTAGCCAAATTAAATTTGATTAATTCATAAACATAATTTATGTTCATATAAAATTTTGATTTTTATACTTAAAAATCAATTAGAGTATATTATATTATATTTAATTTTTATTTTCTTAAAAATAATTATTAAAATTAATAATACACAAAATGGAACACGAAATGGAACAGAGGATCTGATCCAAATAAATACAACACACGATTAATAGCTATAAAAGAAAAATTATAAAGTAAGTGTATTTGAAGGTAAATAGAATATAATGATTTTAGTTATAGATTATCTCTGTAGATCATAAGTTTGAAAGAGCAATTGTAACAAAACTAAAGAGCATACCAGTATTTAGCGGACCATAATTCCGTTGCCCTGCACACATTGATTACATGGATAAGGAAAAAGGAATGCAGATAAATGAGACATAAAAAAGAATAAAACGAAAGAAAGAAAGAAAAGGATTATTACCGAAGATCATATGGTAAATTGGAGAGTAGAGATAATATATTAATCCTAATATAGGGAAGAATACGATGATGGTCATTACTGGAGGGCCTACCGCAACACATACCAGCCCTGGAATATTTTGATTTCCCAAAATTATAATTTATATCAGAAATTATTGATGAGAGAGGAAATACAAATTAAATTCGCACCTACAATGAGCAGAAGAATCGGGACAAGACCTGCACATGATGTAGAGGATTAGCAGTAAAGAAGAATATGTTTTTGAGCTGTTTGAGAAAAACAATAATTCTTACTGGCTAAGAAGCTTCCAAATTTATCTGCAGTTTCCAGAATAGAAAAACATTAGCATAAAACGAGGAATAGGCAATGTGTAATGACAAATATATATATATAAAGCATCCTGCATTCTTACCCCAGGCACTCTGTGAACCTTGGCATCCTTGGCAGACAACGAGTTCGAATCCATACAAGAGAGAGCGGTGAATTTCTTCGAGCGATATGTTGTTCAAATCCTTAAACCCCCTCCACGATGTCATCACTATCTTGTCTACTCGGCACATATGTTTGACCTCGGAGGCATTCATGCGGCCGACTTTAACATAACTGAATCTGGAGCTGGATGTTTGACAAGAATGAGTAATATCTGTAAAGGTGGAGGAATTCTTCAACGGATGTGGGCAGCTCATCAGATTTACAGGCCAGGCAACATCACCACATGGATTTGAATAACTTCGGAGATAGTAAGGAAAAGCTTGAGCATATGGAAAGGTAAAGTTATAGTTGTAAGCAGAAGAGTTGGGAAAAGAGCAGGCGTCATCGGAGTTTATGGAAGCATCAACCAGCCTGATGGTGGAGTTGAAGTAGTCGATGTGTTTGACATAGTATTTGTGAGAGTTGAGAGAGAGGGAGGCGACGTCATTTTCGCATACTAATTCGAAACTGCGATCCCCGCAACGTTTAGGGTCGCCCTTGAGGCGGAAAGGGGAGCTAATATTGGTGATAATGCCGCAGGCAGAAGGGGTGCAGTTTGCATCGCAAGTTTGATACAAATATTGGAGAAGCAGAATGAAGAGAGATGTTTGAAGTGTCATAATAAATCTTGGAGATTAACAATTCCATCAACAAACATATTAGGTGTTGTCACTTTGTAGGAAGGAGTCTATTTCCTCAAAACATGACAAATGCCGTCTTCTTATTATATCAAATAATTTTACATCCCAATTTATTAATTAAAGTTGTTTGAGTTGGTTAAATTATTCGGAATATTCTCCCAATGTACCACTCTCAAACTAAATAATCTTGCTAGGAAAACGAAACTAAACCTAGGGTCAATTCCAACAAATCTATTTTTTGACGCATTGACTGAATCAAAATATACATTATCAGAGATTCAAATATATAAATGTAAACGCTGAAATCCATGGGAACATCTTTGTAGAAACCTGTAGTTATACATTACAACTATCCAATCCTAAATCTGCTAAGAGAGTTCAGGGGAGATTTTGATTGATAAAAATACTCCCTCCGTCCCCGTTTAATTGCTCTGGTTTGAACGGGCACAATAACGAAGAACTGTGAGTGTACAATAAATTGAGTGGAATTAATATTTTATTATTGAATGTGAAGAAATTATCATTTTTAGTAATGAAACTAATGAAGTAAGACAACCAAAAAAATAAGTGGGACAATTAAACCGGGACGGAGGGAGTAATCGCAACTGGCATATAAACCGCGTCGGCAATCCCCAGCAGCAAATACTCCTTCAACATTAGTTGAGAAGCGACCATATTCAGCTTTAAAGTTTGATCGGTTGTCCTTCTCCAATCCAAGTTTGTCCGCGAGTGTGTCTGAAGAGATGGATAATTAGGAGTTTGCAAAGTCTTGGGAACAACCCTTTAGGATGTGGCAAAAAGGGAAGGTGTTTGAGGGCAGTTTTTAGGATTTTTTTTATGTTTTTGTAAGAAAATGGAATAAGGGTTGTCTACTTTCAATTGCAGGCAATGGAGTTCTTTTTTTTTTTTTTAAATTTTATATTATGTGAAACAATGTGGTTGAAATTAGGGTGATGAGATCAGTTCATAATTATTCGTAGGGGTGTAAATGAACCAACTGTGTTATTCAGATCTTAACTCGATAAAAACTCGTTTATTAAATGAATCAAACTTGAGCATCATAGTATTCGACTCATGAGCTTGTGAGCAGGCTCGTTAGCTAAAATTAGTAAGAAATATAAAATAATTACTTTTATAAAAATAATATTTTCATGACTCTACTCGACCCAACTTGGTTCGATTACATCCCTAGTTATTTGGGATTGATTTGGAAAATTAATATGTTTTATGTTGAATTGAGCTCCAATTCGAGCTTTAACTTATTTGGTAAATGCAGATATGATTATTCAAGGTGTTATATTTTATATTTTGATATATATATATATATATATATGTTTCTGGGTATTATATTTTTCCGTACAATCGATATGTTTATATTTAACATTAATTTGATCAATTTATATTTCTGGTTTATTATTTATCAAAATTATTTAATTCTGAGCCTTAAAATTAATTGTTCAACTCAAAAAATAAATAAATAATATTATCCCATAAAATTAGTCCCATTATTAAAAATTCTCTTATCTTCATTTTCTTGATTATTGTGCCGAAAGCAAATGGGACTAATTTTGTAAAATAGGGAGTATATGAACGAAAAGTAAATAAAATATTTATCTGCATAATGCTTTGAGGATTAGTTAAAAAAGTTAGGCATAAAAATATCAATACATGTCACAAACCCAAAATTTACGAATAACTTCATCTCATGAGCATATAAATTTTATCAATTACTATAATATAGATGCAAAATTTCGACTATGATTATATAAATTAAAAAGAGCAATGGCCCTTCACTATTAATTAAAAATTAGATCTCATAATAAAATATATATATTTTAAATGAATAATTTGTAACTTAATTTGGTGGGGTGCGCCAAGCCCGAGCAATAGTGCAACACTTGGGCAACACACGATGGCCCAGATAGCAAGCTACCTATGCGAGCATTCCCCCTAAAAAAATAAATTTAATATCGTGTGGGCCATTGGCCCACATATCAGATATTAAACTGATAAGAACAGATACTACACTTGATCTTAGCCAAAAGGCCGAGAAAGGTATGAGAATTTCTGTAGCGACCCAGCCCTTTTTATAATCTATTTCTCCAGCCTATCAACGCTTCACCGATGTGGGACAAAGAAAAGTAGAGTTTCAGTCTCTTCTCAAATCTCAACTGCACGTACTCGAGAGATGCATAATTTTGATTTCTTTTTTCTTGTTTCAGTGTTTTGCAGTTTAAGTTATATTAGAGTTTAATTACTGATCAAATCTTCACTATCATTTCTTATGTAAAAATTGAAAAAATATTCTCTCTATT
>JAPKLW010005899.1:0-19117 GCA_026898455.1 Plectranthus barbatus | reverse complement strand
GTCCTAGAAATTATAACTAGTACTTTGGATTTTTCATTGCACATTCCATGTGGGATCGACCACCTTTGGGTGTAAAAATATTATTTGCTTAACCGCTTTACTGCAGTTATCAAGCGGCAAATGAAAATTATCGATCCCACAGGGAAAGAAGTAACAAAAAATCCTAAGTACTAAAACATTAGTTCTCAAAACACTGGTTAGGGAAAAATCAAATTTTGGGTTGTGATTATTTCGAAAATCTCAATACTTGCTAATTAAACTTAAGACAAAAAACTAAATTACTTTTGAAGAAAACGATTATGAGAGTACAGATTCCAGGGATATCTACCTATCAAGTATGACATGGATGAATGAATTGATTATTTCCCAATTTAATTCCTCTTCCTAGTGAAACATCAGAAAGGTATTATGAACTTATTTGTTGGAAAATTCATAAAGTAGATTAATTAATTACCTATCTCCGCTCGGTCTCAAGATAAATTAACTAACTCCAAAGATCTACAAATTTATCCCTACAATCAATCTCCTTCAATTACGACAAGAAATCAGATTATATTGTGAAAATCTCTTTCCATTGAAAACTATTACAGTTACGTCCCAAGTAATCAACTAGTTAATCCTAAGATGTGGCCAACAAACTCAAGATTATGAATTAAACTACGAAGGGAAAGGGAAAATAATTCAATTAATCAAAACATGTATACATTGATAGTTCGAAACCCTAGAATCTGAGGAAGAAATTAGTTACACATATTCAGAGAGATATTCATCATAGTAAAATAAAACCTGAATTGCATAAAAACGTGGATCCGATTGTCTTCCCACAAAACATTGTCTTCAAACATAAAACTCTAAAACCTTGGAAATCTTCTAAAAATCATCAATACTAAAATCTCTAAATTGCTCTAATGATTTTCCACCCTAAAAACAAATTTACACTTGGCTATTTATAATAGTGAATGATGTATCAAACAATATCTAGGATTAGATATGTCTTTATCTTCAAAGCAGAATAAGATTAGGAATCCCATGTGCGCGTCGACCGTGGCAGAACAACGTCGATTGACGCTGATGAAACACCCTCGTCGATCAACGTGGAATGGCGTCGATCGACGTGGGCTTTGTTGCTTCCATCGATCTTCTCCTTCTCCTTCGTCGATCGCTTCACCTTCAATTGCCTCGTCGATCGATGAGGCATCCCCGTCGATCGACATGGTTCTGAAACTGGGAACCGACTCTTCGCTGTTTTCGACCAAAAACCTGCATGATTCATCAAACACAACATTACAAGTACAAAAGACAATTCATGCACGAAAAAGACACTAAAAACAATCTGAACACCACACAATTAGTCAAAGAACAACCAGATAAGTAGGTGAAAATCCTAACTCATCAACTCCCCCAAACTTAAACCATTGATCATCCTCGATCAATTCACAGAAAAGAAATCTAATCAAATGCAGATACAAGTGTGCAATGCCTCACAAGCTTCTTTTGCAATCTAACTAACACTTATTCACATAAATCATGCAATCCAAACAAATTCTCATGGTTAAATCATTGAGGAGGAACCTCACCGGGAAGTGTTTGCACTCATCGCTCAATCAAGTAAAGGGCTTGAAATTCACTCATTCGAAGTTTTAGTTTACCTCACCATAGGTTTGACAAATTTCTCATCTCTTCACTGCTTGTTAGTGTGGTTTTTCAGGGAATCAGAAAGGTCTTGATTTGGTTGTAATGTGGCTTACCTAAGAGGTAGGATATTTTTGGCTAAGTGACTCAAAATATTACATTCAAACACCAAGTCTTTTAGCCTCTCTTGCCCACATGATTTTTGTTCTTTTTCTTCTAACACACAATCTTGTTCCTTCTGTTTTGTGATTTTCAGGGTTCTAACTTTATTTTGACTTTTGTGAACTACACATATGAAGTTTTTCTTCTCAAATTTTCTTTTTCTCTTCTCTTTTCATTCGTGTTCACCAATGTTCACTTTTTTTTTTCTTAATTTACCCACAGGAACCCCTATTTTTGCGCACAACCTCATATCACAATCCCACAATTTACACCATCCAATAAATCACAATTTCTTGTCCATCAACCCTCGTAATTAAAGAAAGAAAAAATTTCAAGGCTCGAAGGGGCTACAAGTGGCAATTTAAAGGTTAGTGTATGGGAGATGGGCTACGAAAGAACATGCCTAAAATCATTTTCACCCTATTACCACACTTAATGCAACCTCAAGAGAGAAATTCGTCAAATTCTAGGAAGTAAATCTAATAACCTTGTCACTCATCAAACGAAAAGATGGCACAAATTTCTCACAAGGTAGAAATTTTCGTTACTCCTCAACAATTACCCAAATTTCGAACAGTTATCATTCAAAAATTTATATTTCAAAGATCAACTTATCAAGCAAAACAGCTCCTATCATCGGCTTCTCTATCACACAGATTATCATTCTTAATCAGCAATTATCTCTATTAACGATCAACAATCAGTTTCAAGGAAAGACAAGTATTCAATTCCAACACCAACATAATCAAAAGTAGTTCCGACTGCCCTATGTTCAAAAGCTCCTAAAACAATACTCAAGACTATTCAACTCAGAACAAGTACCACAAATCCAGAGTTCAAAACTTATTCAACACAGAACAAGTATCACAAATCAAGAGTTCAAAAATACTAATTTTGAGTGAAAATCCTTGCAGAGAGCAATTGTTCACACTGAAGCAAAAGAACAAGGATGGTGATGGTTCAGAAAAAACAAAAACAAAAAACAATAATAGAAAAACAACGAAACAACGACAAATTATAATAAAGCAGAAAAAATAAAATAAAAAACAAACGTTTCCCTTTTCCTATCCTCATCCCCCCAAACTTGTTTCACTCGAATGAGTGGACAATTTTGAAAGTTAGATAAGGAAAAAGGAAACGGTACCTCATTCCTCCTCCGGAGGATCCTCCATCTCAACATAGGGAGATGGCGTCGATCGACGTGGGCTTTGTTGCTTCCATCGATCTTCTCCTTCTCCTTCGTCGATCGCTTCACCTTCAATTGCCTCGTCGATCGACGAGGCATCCCCGTCGATCGATGTGGTTCTGAAACTGGGAACCGACTTTTTGCTATTTTCGACCATAAACCTGCATGATTCATCAAACATGACATTACAAGTACAAAAGCCAATTCATGCACGAAAAAGACACTAAAAACAATCTGAACTCCACACAATTAGTCAAAGAACAACCAGATAAGTTAGTGAAAATCCTAACTCATCAATTAGCTCATTATTTTACTCGCTTATCTATTTTATTTTCTACTATTTTATGTATTTTTATTGAGTTTATATATATATTTATGCATGAGTCTATATTGGGTGGTATTATGCGTGCTTTGGTGTGTTTCTACTGGTTATAGGCCAAATTCACTGAAAAACCGTTCCGAAAGCAGTAACGTGCAAGAGTATCAGTGAAGCGTTCTTCCACAAGCGTAATTCGGGCTATTGGCGCATGGAAATGGATAGATCTTTGAGTTATCTTTCCAACGCAACTGGAATCGGGTCAATCGGAGTTTGGGAGAGGAAGTTATGGCCAAAATTGTGAGACCGCGCAGAAGGGGGCGAGACAGGACCACATCAATCGACGTGGAATCCACATCGATCGACGCCGAAGTTAGAGCCACATCGATCGACGCACTTCCCACGTCGATCGACGCGAGTCTACTGGCACAGGAATTTGATGAAAATCGGATTTTATCATATCTTTTGCCCTAGATTTGATAGGATACACATCCACCTCTATAAATACCTACAAAATTCAACTTTTTCCGCAACCCTCTCATATTTTTCAGAACCCTTTCATATTTTTAGATCTCTTTTCATATTTTCATTCTGCAATTTAGTTTTTAGAGTTTTGAGAGTTGGGAAACACAAAACCCTTTTATTTTCTAGTAAGTTCTTTATGTTTATGCAATTTAATATGTTTTCTTTTGGATTTCTATCTGCGATGAGTGGCTAGAAACCCTGGCGGGTTCTAGGGTTGATATTTTTATGGATGCATGTTAGGATTAATTAATTAGGTTCATGATTCCTGTGTTTATTTTATGATTCTAAATTAATTTAAGGAGCGAAAGGTGACGATTAATTTAGATGTCTAGCTATAGATAGAAGGACCGAGAGGTGAATATTGATAGTGGGATTAGGAATGCATGATATACTCTATACTGTCCAATGAGATGTATTAGACTGTAGGAATTGAACTGATTTGCTTATCGGATTGACTAATTTGGTGTTCTTGAGACCGAGCGGAGATAGTCACTAATTAGTAATTTAGGTTATATTTTCCCAACCAAGGAAATATAGCATTTTTACAGTATTCCACCTGTTAAATTAATTGGTTCTTACATGTCATCCATAATAAGAATTCTTCCCTAGAATCTGTGTCACTTTAAATTTGATTTCAAACCCTCTTTAATTTTCAAGTATTGTCATCTTTATTTTCCAAATAAAACCCTGATTTTCTGTTTCCTCAAACAATGAATCTTAAGATCATAGTTAGTTCATAGGATAATTTCGTTATACAATTACCCTAGATTTGATAACCTTAGGGTTCTTAATAAATTTATTTGTCACTGTTGTTATAATTAATATGTAGATTTTACAGTGATCAGGCATCTGCTCCAAAGCTTCCACCAACGGTATATTAATATGCAGCTACTTCAACACGTCCAAAAATTTCTTGTATTGAACTTCCTCTTTCTGTTTTTTCAGTCGTTGAGGAAAAGGTGGTGGTATGTGATGTTTTCGAGCAGCAGTGTGCTGTTTTGGTGTTGTAGCATCAGCAACAGCATGTTGTGCGTCTGCCACTTTTTCAAATCCAAGTTCCACCTTAACTTCTTCTGTTTGGATTGAAGAGGGATCGATAACTTCATCTTTCTTTGCAGGTTCTAACCCTTTAAGGACCTTCCCACTCTTCAATGCCATAGTCTTGCATTGTTCATTGTCTTTCCTTGGATTCACCGTGTCACTAGGTAAAGCCCCTTGTGGTCTATTTTTCAACTCGATGGTTGGTTGCCCCATTTGGACCTCCAAATGTCTTAAAGTGTCACCTTGGTTTTGAATGATTGCTTCCTAGCTTGGTGCTCTACCTTCACATCAAACAATAAATTCTTTCAACAACAATTCAAGCGAACCACCTTGATGCTGCTGAGATTGCCTGTGTTGTTGTTGTTGTTGCTGTTGCGCTGGTTGCTGATAAGGCTTCTGCTCAAGCTGTGGCTTGTGATAATCAGGAAGTGTAATCTGATTTTGTTGTTGTTGTCTTGACTGTATTTGAAAAAGGATTATTCCTATTACCCCCCTCCTGTCCAATATAATTCACCGAGACGGGATTGAATTGCAATCATCAAATTGATGCGCTTCTCCACAGTAAACACAGGATACTTCGGTCACGATCTGATTAACAGCTGGTTGAAGTTGAAGCAACACTTTAGGTTGTTGAGACATAACTCCAGCAGCAATATTCTTCTCAATAGAATTCAGCGAAGTCCCCAACACCTCTATCTGTGCGGTAATAAGTTCAAGACGATCCACATCAACCATCCCAACAACTTTATGTGGTATTTCCCGTGGTGTTGACCATCGACCAATATTTTTATTAATCCTTTCAAGTATCTCACAAGCTTCGATGTAATTCTTAGACAAAATGGCCCCATTTGCAAACCCGTCCAGCCAAGTTCGGGACTCAGGATGCAGCCTATTGTCAAATGTTTCAAGAAAAAATACAGTGTGGAATACCTTGCTGAGGACATTTCCGTAGCAGCTCTCTATAGCGTTCCCAGGCTTCGCTCAATAACTCATCTCCCTGCTTGAATGCAATGATATCCAACCGATACTGAGTATTCTTAGTAGGAGGATAATACATAGTCAAAAATGCTTCAGCCATCTCGTCCCACGTTCGAATAGAATCTGAAGGTAAAGAGTTCAGCTATGTCTTAGCATGGTCTCACAGAGAGAAGGGAAACAGTTTCAGCATTAGCGCGTCGTCACTCACCCCCATCAAGCTTGAAACAATCACATACTTCCAGAAAAGATCGAAGATGCAGGTGCGGGTCCTAAGTAACTCTGCCCCCAAACTGGCCTATTGTCTGTACCATCTGAAACATCACTTGTTTCAGCTCAGTCGTGCTCCAATTTCAGGTTTTACAATTGCGGGTCGCACATCCTGTAGCACATTGTTGGCATAGTCAACTACAACTCTATCCTTTTCATTTTCTAGTGCTACAGGATCCCTAAGAGCCTCCTCATTGCCCGGAGCAGCCATGACTCTTCTTCTTCTTATTTGTCTTCTACGGTTCCTCCTAAATGTCCTTTCAATCTCGGAATCAAATGGGTATAATTCTGGAGCAAGCTCTTGATTTATGCACCAACAGCACATATTCAAAACAACACAGCTTAGATTACTTTTTTTAAAAAAAATATTTGATAGAGTGCAATAAAATAAAATCAACAAACCCAACGAATAGAATAGCAAACACTTAATAACCTTCCCCGGCAACAGTGCCAAAAACTTGTTGTGTTTAAAATACACTAGTGCAAGAGTACACTATCAAAAGTAATAAAAGACATAGTATTTCTGAGTATTAATCCACAAGGAAGGCATGTAAGGTGCACAATCCACTCAAACTCAGTTCGATTGATGAGGTAAAACCATGTTGGGTTGTTTGTTTACACTAGGCACAAATTAAATAAACAAGTAACAAGGAGTAAATGAATACGAGATGCTGAAAAATAGGGGATAATGATGTAGACAAACTTCTCGATTAAATGGTAAGATGACTCAGGCTATGGACTTATCTTGCTTTAGAAGGTAATGCTACAGCTTTGCAATCAGCACAGAATTTAATTTGCTACCCTAACTAAGCTCTCAGCTAGATTTCCCAAAATAGATGAGATCACTATTCTTGATTAAACAACATATTCTTATGCCCAATTAACCACGAACAACAACAGATTAAATTCCAAGGGTAATTGCAAACACAACTCTAGTATATTCCTATGCACACATTTTACCACATTTTAAGGTTGTCTCTTAATCCTAATTTTCCCAAATTAAAATTAAGCATAAATAAACAACCATGAGTTCCCACACAGCTGCAAATGATAAAGTTGAACCTCAAATGCATAATAACTTCATGCTAACAGCAAATGCTTCGCATATAGATTCAGCACAGAGCAAGAAACATCCATAACCCAAGTGAAAAGGAAATTAGCTCATGTCTACAGATAAGCGAGCTAAGAACAATTTCTGGAACTTAATTCTCATAATTGAAACTCTTAAATCCTGAAATAATAGGGAAAAAGGAGGATATTCTCCTCGATCGACGCAATGGAAGGATTCCTCCTACTTCCTCTCTCTAAAATGGTGTTTCTCTTTCTTCCGTAATGAATGAGGCTACTATTTTCTCTCTCTTTCAGCTTTTTATAACTCTCTCTTAGATTAAGTTTCCTCTTTTTGCTACTTTTCGGCTTTACCCCTGAAAAAGATATGGGATTTTACACCCCTTTTTCTTTCCAACCCAGCACTAAAAAGCTTCCACAACAGGACAAAAGAGCAAGTCTCCTCCTTTTTCTGAAATGCTATCTCCACTTTGTGACCAACTTTGTCCAGTTCTAGTGCTCCAGCATCATTCTGTAAGCTTTAGCATACGCTGAGAGGTAGAGAATTCCTTGCATAATATTTTTAACTCCAAATTCAACACAAATAACACAATAATCATTAGAATTACCTAATTAAATCTAATAAGACAGTAACAACTATATACAAGACCAAAACAACAACTAATGAGCTAAACTTTAGTGAAATGCTCTCCAAATCGAACTAAAATGAAGAAAATATAACTCTTTTACAAGAGTTGTCAACATGCTACCGGCGATGCTCTGATTCGATCCCCAGATAACAAGTCATAACCTAACTTTCTTTTCTTTCTAATTTATTTATTTCAAATAAGTACTAACTTAAGCATCAGGGGGGCGATGTCAAGGCATCGCCCATCCTAACTCTATTTTATTACCAGGGAAATAAGTGGAACAACAGCCAAGAAACATGAAAAATGTTCGCAACGACGAACGAGAAAACAAGCACGGGACATTCATTTAATAAGGAGGAAAATAGAATGCATCAAAATGGAATGAGAAATAAAGATGTTTTAAGAAGAAAATAAAGCTGTTTAGAGTATGCAAAGATATAAAGTGTTTTTCAGAATCAGCAGTTGGAGGATCAAGAAGTGGATTGCTTAGGAGAAGTAGGACCGGAGCCAGCCTCAGTAGTAACACCAGAAGTGGGGCCGGAAGAAGAATCTGCAGGGTTCGGGCCACCGCTCTAAACATTTTGGTTGGGCTTAGGCGGCGGCTGTTGTTGCTCGGCCTGGTTGACTTGCTGGGAATCGACTGCTTCACATGGTTGCCCTGCTGCTGCATGGACTCGTCGGAGGGTCACTACTGAGGGCCAAACACCACCAGTTACTGCTCGCCCGCCTGATCACCAGAGGTGGGACCTACATTGCCAGATGGCTCATCGAGGATGTTGAGATCAAGGTTCAGGAATTCCTCAACTATCCTCTCTCGAACCTCATTCTCGACCTGGTCGGTCAGCACATATAGAAACAATTAGAAAACTTGTCAGATATCAACGAAGGATGGCCAAAAAATGAGAAAAATGGAGCTTGTTGGGAAATCTGTCTAAGGTTTCCTTCCCCAGTAGCTTACTTGTTTAGATTATAGTTTTGGTGGATCAAATCCTAAGTCCTACCAGCGTCAGTTGTCTCTACATAGCTCTAGTCTTAAATGTAAAGTCCTGTTTAGGTCTTTTTGAGTTGTAAGTCGCAGCTGATCAAGACTCATGCTGACACTGTTCACCAGCATGAGAAGCGCTCACCACTGGCTACTGTTCACCAGTTGGGAAAAGTTTCATCAGCAGGCGGCTGACAAAGACTCGTGCTGACACTGTTCACCAGCATGAGAAGCGCTTATGACTGGGTACTGTTCACCAGTTGGGAAGGGTTTCATCAGCAGGCGGCTGACAAACCTTACCAGGAGAATGCGTGTTCCTACTTACACTATTCACCAGCGGTGATTTCACCAGTCATGGGAGATTCCGAAAAGAGTTAACATCCAGAGATTTGGTAGACTTAGATGATGCCAGGGCAAGTCACCAGCAGAGACTGCCAGCACAAGATCACCAGTATGATCTACCAGTCAGATGTTACCAGCAGAATTCCAGATTCTCTCTCCGCGCGTAGTAGAGACAAAAAGAAGATTCTCTGAGGAATCGACTGACAAAGTATGACTTTAAGGAAGGATAACTTAAAGTCTATCAGTCACAAGACGCCAGTCTTATTCCTCGGACTGACAGATAGAGCCGTTCTGATACAAAGAGATCTGTGTCAGATAAAGCGGTCAAAGGTATGGTTCCTTTCCGGAAAAACATACCTACCACCGTCAGAAGGACATCCGAGGTCTGACACCTGTCCGGATGCGTCCAAACGGCTAGAAAGTTTGAATCGGTTCCTGCGGCTATAAATACGTCGCAACCACCAACATTCAAACATTCCACTAGTTAATGATTTCCACGATTCCACTCATCTGCTCAACCACCGAAAGAACTGAAATTATTGCAGAATCGCATAAAGTACTTTCGAGGCTTTTCATAAAGCTTTCCGTGTGTTGATTTATCAAACACGAGACTTCAAGCTTTAAGCTTGTAAGTTAAAGATCTCACTTGGTGTTCTTTCTCTTTCGAGAGAGTTCACAGCAGCTCCTGTGCTTACCAGCACTTGAGTTATTACGGGCATTCTGCCGTAGAGACTGTTACGTTCTTGGGAGAACTAAAACACCCAGCTAGCTGTGGAGGTTGAAGTGACGTGCTCGCACTCCATTAGCTGTGAAGAGTTGAAGAAGGATCCAGGACCGGGAGCGGTTGATCTAGTGAACTGGTGGACGAGGCATTCACCAGCTAGAGATAGATCTTAGGAGACCTGTACCTGATTACTCTTAGTGAAATTTCCAGTGCTTCGACTGGAGAGTGGACGTAGATCGATTGATCGAACCACTATAAAAATCCTTTGTTATTTATCAGCTTTCTGTCTTTCATTCATATTTTAAACCCAGCACTCAAGTGCTGGAGTATATCCTGAAACTGATATATAGCTGTGCAAACAAGGCTAAATATTCTAAGTTTTGAATCACCAGCTGACAGGTCTCAGTTGTCAGCTGTGTACTGAGTAACCAGCACCAGCTGACCAGTTGCCAGTTGTCAACTGTGTGTAAGTAGCGTGCAAGAAAACACTTAACATTATTTCCGCTGCGTAACGTTTTATACTCTGAAAAACCGGGACCAACAAGTGGTATCAGGCGCGGTCGGTCTTTCTAGACTGGTCGTACACTGAGTCGCTTAGGACCGAGATCCAAGTTTCCTTGCACTCCACTTTGTCTCTGTTGTCTAGCTCAGGTACGCAAGATGAATATCCCGAAGCTGCTCAACTACAATCCGGACAAGCATGCTACGTGGCGAAAGAGGTCGCTCATTCAGCTGAAAAGCGTCCATCCGGAGATGAAAGACGTGCTGGAGAAAGGGCCGATCGAGATCACCAAGACACAACACCAGCTAGGAGATCGCCCAGCTGCTGAGATCCCAAAGCCCCCAGAAGAATGGAACGCTGAAGACAGGAGGCGGAATCAGCTGGACTCCGTTGCTCTCGAGATGATCTTATCATCTCTTCCAGATCCGCTGATGGAGGAAGTCCTCCAATTTGACAGCGCCAAGGCAGTCTGGGACTACCTTGATAGTCTCTGTAAGGAGACAGATCAGATGAAGCGCAACAAGTTGCAAGTTGCGGTGGACAAGTACGAGTCATTCCAGATGCTGACTGGTGAAACCATCAAGGAGATGGAGGCTAGATTCAATGCTATAGTCAGCGAGCTAAAGTCTTTGGACAAGGAGTACTCGAATGCAGAGCTTAATGCAAAGATCCTGTCAAAGATGCCCAAGGAGGACTGGTTTGTGAAGACTACATCTCTTAAGGAGAAGGATCTATCCAAGATGACTCCCAAGGAGCTATTTGCTCAGCTCCAAGCACATGAGTGGGATATCCAAATGGTGAACAAAAATGAAGCCATTCGGACCGTTGGATCTCCCAGCATCAAAACACATGACGAAGCCTACTTCGTCAAGAGGGATTTCAAATGGAAGCCCAAGAAGCCTTTTCATACTGACAGATCTGCTGGGCAGCACAGCCAGCAGAAAGAGATCACATCCCCATTGGGATCTAACTCCAAAGGCAGCGAGAGCTCTATCGCAGATCTTGAGCAACAAATGAAGAGACTGGCTGTTCTTCTGGAGAAAGCCAAGGCGAAACAGGGAGTTTCTCTCAGCTCATCTGATGGAAAGTTCTTCAAGAGAGCTCCCCGCGCGTGTTATCAGTGCCAATCCCCTGACCATCTTAAATTTGAATGTCCACAAGTGGATAAAGAGGAGCGGGAAAGGCTGAAGAAGCTCTTTGAAGAGCGTGCATCCAAGGCCGTTGCAAAGGCCATGCTGACCAGGACAGAGGTTCCTGATATACCTGACCATGACGACGGAGAATACGCGTCAGATGAAGAGTCAGAAGAGGAAGCTCTACTGGCACTTATGGCGGCTTTCGGAGAAGAATCAAATGAAGAATGTGCTGACAGTGAGGCAGAATGAGCACTTGCCGCTGATGATGAGGTACAATCTGTTCCCCCAATGCATATCATGTCTGCACGCATTCTAGACGATTCTGAGTCGCATTGCTCCGACTCCGAGGTTGTCACCATAGATATTCTTCAGAAAGAATTTTTAAAATTTTACGAAATAAAGAATATCTTGGCTGGCGAAAACACCTCGCTAAAAGATCAGATTTCTATTTTGACCAATGAGATTGAAAAATCTAGGTCACTCGGTGTAGAGTTAGCCACTCTGAAAGAAACTCACTCAGATTTGCTCAAAAATTTTGAAATTTTAAAAACTGAGAGAGATACCTTTCAAAAGATTGTCCTTGAGCAAGACAATAAAATAAATCATTTAAATAAAGGCTCCAAGAATTTGGAAGAGGCTCTATCCCATTGGAGAAAGCCTACCGATAAATACGGGTTGGGATTTAAAACAGATTTGAGTAAGGGTAAGGGCAAACTGATAAATGCATCAGCACCAGCTGGTAATACCAGTCAGTCCCGTATGGCTGATCAGCACAGGAATAATAAGACCAGATACATAGGTGAGTCATCACGACAAAAACCTCAACTGGCAAAATCCTATGCTGACAGGACGCCAGCACACCCTAAGACGCAGACTAAGCCGAATAATTCTAAGGCAATGAAGTCAGCGTCAGCTACCAGTGGAATCCGACAGCCAGCACCAGCTGTCAAGGGAATTCACGCACAACCTCGTCAGTATGCCAATCACCAGCATACTTACAAGGGATCCAAATCTCAGAGTAACTCTGAGAGAAGGATAATACCTGATAGGAGGAATACCTATCAGAGGCCTGAGCCCAATCACAAGTTTTCTCAAAGGGCTGTGAAAGCTAGCCATGGTGGTCCACACCTCCAGAGACCACGAAGGCAACACACACAACCGGAAAAATATTTCCGAAACTCTCAGCGGAAGAATACTTCCAAAGGAGTTACACACACAGCCACACCTTCCCAAACCAAACTCACGCATTACTTCAAAAGGAAGGGAAAGGCTACTGATGATATCAGCAAGGGTAAAACCAAGCTGAAAATCACTAAAGTCTGGATTCCGAAAGGAATCATTCAGCGATCTAACCCTGCAGGACCCGCAGAAGATCGGGGACCTACATAAATTCTTTATCTTTCTTGCAGGTACAGGATCATGCAACACAACTTCAGAGGTCGAGAGAGTGGATCTTAGATAGTGGGTGTTCAGCTCACATGACTGGTGAAGAGGATTTGTTTGCAGATCTTATCAAGGTCAAAGGACCTCCAGTTATTTTTGGTGATAACTCTAAGGGCAGAGTTATTAGCAAGGGCTGCATCGAGAAGGACGATGTCAGAATTATAAATGTATCCCTTGTTACCTCTCTCAAGCACAACCTCCTGAGTATCAGTCAACTGTGCGATAGTGGCTACACAGTTCACTTTAAGAAATCAGAGTGCCAGATCAAGGACGAGATGTCTGGCGAGACCAAGTTGAGAGGTATTCGAAAAGGAGGATTATATATCGTCGACTGGCAAAGTAGGAAGACAGATTCATGCTTCGTGGCCACCAGTACTATGGAAACTAACTGGCTGTGGCACAAAAGGTTGAGTCATCTGAATTTCAGAACTATCAACTACCTGGCCAAGCATGATCTTGTGGAAGGACTTCCCAAGGGAGGATTCAAGAAGGAAGGGATTTGCAAAGCATGCCAGCAGGGCAAGCAAACTAAGAAGTCCTTCAAGAACCAGTCGCCAGTCTGCCCCAGTACCAGTCGGGTACTCGAGTTGCTACATATGGACCTTTTTGGACCAGTAGCACCTCAAACCATTGGAGGAAGACGTTATTCGCTGGTGGTAGTCGATGACTACTCGCGCTATACCTGGGTAAAGCTTCTCAGAACCAAGGATGAAGTGAAAATCATTCTTCCAGATTTGATTGTCAAAGCACAGAAACAGAGAGAAGCTATGGTAAAGCGGATACGGTCAGACAATGGGACGGAATTCTGCAACAGTCTGCTGATGGATTTTTGCGCAGAAGCCGGCATTAAGCATGAAAGATCTGCACCAAGGCAACCGCAGCAGAATGGACTGGCAGAACGTAGGAACAGGACGCTGAAAGAAGCGGTCCGGTCCATGCTGGCAGAATCCAGCTTAGGACAGAGTTTTTGGGGAGAAGAGTTGGTGATGGCCTGCTATACTCATAATAGAAGCGGGATCAACGACAGACTCAAGAAAACTCCCTACGAAGTTTATTTTGGTCGTAAGCCTTCTATAGATCATCTTCGTGCTTTCGGTTCACCATGTTATGTCCATAATAATGGTAAGTCGAAGTTAAATGCTTTTTCGCCTAAGGCTGATGAGGGTGTCCTTGTCGGATATGGACATCCCTCTCACAAGGGCTATAGAGTATTTAACAAGACCACCAAACTTGTGGAAATAACATGCAATGTTGTTTTTGATGAAGCTACTTTAGTGCGCAGGACATTACGACAACTGGCTGAAGATGTTCCTGAGGTCAATGATGTCGTTGATCAGTTGGGCAGGAATTCTTCCAATGCTCAACCAACTGGTTTGACTAGACCTATGACTGGATCATCTTCACAACCAGTATCCTCAGTTGCCCATCAGCAATCCGGGAGGGTCGGTGATGCAATTGACCTTGCTGAGACCTTACACTCAATCTCCCTGAGTGGAACTGGCAATAATCCAGGGGGAATTCCGTCTGGAATTTTTGAGCCAGAAGAAGACGATGAACCAGCTGGAGTGGATGCACCAGCTGACGGTGTAGATATCGCAGAAGGATCAGGAGATCAGTCAGAGAGTGAAGCTGACGAAGAGATTGTTCCGACTGGTGAAGGTCAACCACCAGTTGCAATTCCAGCTCCGACTGGTGAAGTTCAGGAAGCACCAGTCATCAGGACAGAAGAACCAACGCCAGCAGATTCTCATCTTCCCAAATGGCTGAGAAATCACCCATCCGATGCTATTCTCGGTGATCCAGAAGTTTTTGTTCAGACTCGACACGGCAGTGCGCTTCTGACTTATTTTATTTCTCAAATGGAACCTACTTCCATAGGAGTTGCGCTAGAATCTGCCGATTGGATCAATGCCATGCATGAAGAGCTTGCGGAATTCACTCGCAACAATGTTTGGGACTTGGTAGAGAGACCATCACATCAGTCAGTGATTGGCACCAAGTGGGTTTTCAAGAACAAGCGAGATGAGGATGGCATTGTAATCAGAAACAAAGCTCGATTAGTTGCCAAAGGTTACAAGCAGTGTGAAGGCATCGACTTCGACGAGACCTTCGCACCAGTTGCAAGAATGGACGCGATACGGCTGTTCCTTGCGTATGCAGCGTATCATGGATTCACGGTATTCCAGATGGACGTGAAGAGCGCCTTCTTGAATGGCGAGCTAAAGGAGGAGGTATATGTCGAACAACCTCCAGGCTTTGAAGTAGGCACCAAAGTGTACAAGCTGAGAAAGGCCCTGTATGGATTGAAACAGGCGCCCAGGGCTTGTACGAAACGCTATCACAGTTCCTAATCAGTAATGGATTTCGGAAAGGGAAGATCGACAGGACTCTCTTCCTTATCAAGGATGCTGATGATATGCTAATGGTGCAGATATATGTCGATGACATTATATTCGGGTCAAAGAATATGTCTCTCTGTGAGAAGTTTTCTCAACTGATGCAGAACTCATTCCAGATGAGTATGATGGGCAAATTAACATACTTCCTAGGACTCCAAGTCCAGCAGTCAGCTGATCGAATTTTTATTAATCAGAGGAAGTATGCCAAGGACCTAATTCAGAAATATTGCCCAGAGAAGACTAAGGCTCTCAGAATACCGATGAGCACCAGTTGCCAGATCTTTCTTGATGAAGAAGGAGAATCGGTTGATCCTTCCAGCTACAGAGGTATTATTGGATCACTTCTCTATCTGACAGCCAGCAGACCCGACATTTCATACTCAGTCGGAGTGTGTGCCAGATTTCAAGCCAATCCAAAGAAGTCACACATGGAAGCTGCTAGGAGAATAGTGAAATACCTCAAAGGAACTGAATCACTTGGCTTATGGTACCCCAGGAATGATGAGCTTACACTCATTGGGTATTCAGATTCAGATTTTGCTGGATGCCGTATAGATAGAAAAAGTACCAGTGGTACGTGTCAGTTTCTAGGACACAAGCTAATCAGCTGGTTTAGCAAGAAGCAACACTCAGTTGCTACATCTACTACTGAGGCTGAATATGTTGCCGCTGCCAGTTGCTGTGCTCAAATTCTCTGGATCAAGCAACAACTGGAAGACTATGAAGTGGACACTGGTTGTGTACCCATCTATTGCGACAACAGCAGCGCTATGTGCATAACGAAGAATCCGGTTCATCACTCTAGAACCAAGCACATAGATATCCGACATCACTTCATACGTGATCATGTCGAGAAGAAGGATATCAGCGTAGAGTACATCAGAACCGACGATCAACTAGCTGACATCTTCACCAAACCTTTGCCAGAAGCAAGATTCAAGGAGTTGTGCATCAAACTCGGTCTTATGGAGATTGATGTGAGCCCTAGTGTTGAGGAAGAATGAGTCACAGCTCTCATTCCGTTCTTGATTTTCTGGAGGATGCTGATTAAGACTAAGTCCACGCTCTTAGTCTTCATGTTTTTTTTTTGTGGTGGCTCAAAACCACAGGTGGTATCTACTGGCAGAACTTATTCCATAAACAACGAAGGAAATGAGTCCCAGCTCTCATTTCGAATTTGCCAGCAGTCTTGCACCACCAGTCGAAGTAAAATTGGGTCCCAGCTCCCAATTCCAAGCAATGATGAAGAAGTGAAGAGAAGATTATGCGGAATGAATTGAGTCCAAGCTCTCAATTCTTTCAATCTTTCAAGTTGTCAGCTGTGTGTAAGTAGCGTGCAAGAAAACACTTAACATTATTTCCGCTGCGTAACGTTTTATACTCTGAAAAACCGGGACCAAAATTGAGTCCTAGCTCTCAATTTGTCTAAGTACACGGGAACCAGTTGTGAGTATCAGTTGTCGACTGGTAAGAAGGCCATACTGGCAGGGGGAAGTATGCGACTGGCGTATACTACTGATGACCAGGTATACTACTGATGACCAGTTGAGTCCCAGCTCTCAACTGACGTTCTCTTGAAGTCCAAGAGTCGTGCCAGCTATCGCAGAAATGGCGGGAAAGGTTTGAAATTGGTCTTGCGTGTGCATATCTTTGAATTTAATGCGGCATTTAATGCCACATTTAATGCGCACAGTGACTGCGCAGTCAAAAGCAATCTCGCGACCAATCAGCGTGTGCCATGTCAGCTACACGCACCATCCCATGTCAGCACGACCACGCACGTCGCTACAGGGAATCGTGCCTGCTGATGACCGTCGATCCTCACTTTTGACGAATTCATCTCGTCCATCCATCCCAGCATGGCACCAGCATAAATAGCTGTTATTCGTGATCGAAAAAACTCTTATCATTCCTTCAAATTTTTCGAACATTTTCTCCGTTCATCTTCCTTAAAATTTCTGAACACTTATTCCCTGAAAACATGGCATCTTCATCCAACCCCGCTGCTGATAAATCATCATCTTCCACTGAGTCTTTGGATCTAGATTTACCATTAGCCGAATCACACATGCCTACCTTCACTGGCATTGTGAAAGAAGAAGACATAGATTATACCTACCCTTTCAACAAGCTTGTTCAGTTGAACAAAAAGGCCACCCAACATCTCCTTTCTAACTCCCAGATCAGAGCCGCCCAAGTCCAGAAGGAGAAGATTTTGAACGATAAACTGGTCGAGAAACATTTCGGTGAGGAGCTCATGGAAATGATCGACCATGAGCAGCTCCGACCATACTTGACGGCAACCCCCAGGAACTTCCACCCACATATGGTCGCCGAGTTCTATGCTCGCGCGGTGATAGCTGACGACAGGAAATCCTTCACCACGTCGGTGTTCGGACACCTGATCACCATCGACGTAGAGTACCTAGCCAACCTCTTTGGGCTGAGGAGTACTGGTGAGGAGGTGGCGACGTATTGCAAGGATGATACGGTGGAGTTCAGGCGGAGGTGGACTGAATGGAAGAAGGAGGGGGTGACTATCTTCAAGACTGGCATGAAGAAGTCAGAGATGGACGAATACTGGCAGATGGTATGCGACATTGTGGTGCGCATGCTCCAGTGCGAGGTCGGCTCATATGCCGAACTAAGCTTAAAGAAGTTCTCCGTTATGTGCGCGCTGGTGGATGGCGTATATGGAAACTGGGCCGAGTTCATTTTCGGCCGGCTGCTGGAGAATGTGGAGAAGAACTGTACAGTCAAGACTGACGGCAGGTTCCTCCATGCAGTGTCTTTTGGCCTGCGAATCAGCCACATTCTGGAGGTGGAGATGGGGGACCGAATCGACCGAGGGGAGCAACTGGTCGGGTCCGACTTTATCCCAGTCACCAGGGTCAAACTTCCTGACCCAGACTACAAGAAGCCTCAACGGCTGAGAGGCAAGCAGGCTGTGGACCCTGCTGACCAAGTTTCTGAGGAGGAGTCAGAACCAGTAGATGAGGCCGTGCCAGCTGTAGCTCTTCCGCTGACAGCTGAGGCGAAGGCAGAAATAAAGAGGAAGTATGAGGTGGAATCCTCATTTCTCGAGATGGAGCAAGCAGTGACTAGGTCATCAGCTCAGGTGCCAGTCACCAGGACACCTCCTAAGAAGAAGCCCAAGTTGCACCAGTCCCAGCAGCCCCAGCCAGCTGTCATCTATGCTCCAGAATCAAAGAAGATACCTATACCAGTCAAGAAGTCCATCCTTGGACTGACTGAGGAGGAGACGATAGATAGAATGACCAGGAAAAGGAAGAGAATCAAGACGAAGGCTCAGAAGCTGGCTGAGCAGGCTGCGAAGGAACGAATAGCTTCCATTGTCAAAAAGAAGCAGGATCAGGCAAGGCTGAAGGCTCTGGCCGACCAGCGAAAGAGGGAGGCTGAGCTGGCAGCCCGCGATGAAGCCTTTGCTAGGATAAAGGCTGAGCACGAATCCCGTCGTCAGGCGTAGCTGGCGGAGCAAATGCAACAAGTTGCCAAGGGCAAATGGGCTGTTGCCCAGACTTCAAGTGTTGTGCCACCAGCACTAGCTCCAGGCCAGATCCTACCAGATGAATCTTTTACGCGCCTGTTGGACATGGGATCGGAGGACGTGTTTTCCCTGGTTGAAAGTTATCAACCAGAAGAGGATGTGGTTCAAGTCCCACTGGCCGCGCAAGGGGGTGCCAGTGGAGGAGTTGTTGAGCGGGCGACCACCCCGGAAAAACTGGCGAGTTTCTCAGATGTAAGCTCAGATTCTGATGATGTAG
>JAPKLW010005898.1:0-19119 GCA_026898455.1 Plectranthus barbatus | reverse complement strand
CAACGCATCGATGTATTATCTAGCATCTACTATTATACACTTCAATTCTTATTTAATATTAAAAATATTCTAAATTAAAGAAGTTTATAATAACTATAATTTTATTTGTTTTACTCATAAACTAAAATATTAACCCTCTTGGAGAGGGTGAGATGTTTGTTAATAGGATCTGGAATGTCAAAGAAATTTTGGGGAGAAGCCTTGTCTACTGCCTACCATCTAGTAATAAATATGAGCCCTTCCACAACACATGGGTTTAAAACTCCAAATCAGATGTGGTTTGGAAGGAAATAGGATTATTCCTATCTCAAGTCATTTGGGTATTTGACATATGCACATGTGAAGGATGACAAGCTAGATCCTAGAGCACTTAGGTGTGTTGGGATACGCTACTGGTACCAAAAGATATAGGCTGTGGAGTACAGAGCAGAAAAAGGTTATCACTTCAAGAGATGTGGTTTTTAATGAAAATGAATGCCATTTGCTGATAAGAGGAATGACAGTGCTCAGGGATCTGATTTGAGTGAACAGAAGGATGAAATGGAAGATCAACTTGTAACTCCAGTTATAGATGGTGTGAAGGAAGAATCAGACTCACCACAAGTACAACCAGCTGATCAGCAACCACAAAGCCAACAGTCACCACTTAGAAACTATATGTTGGCTAGAGATCGGGTCAGGCTGATGTTACCTTCCAAAGTCTGAACATAGCTTAGAAGTTGCAAGATGAGGAGCCTAAAACTTATGAAGAAGTCTGCAGCAGTCCAAAAGGTGAACTATGGAGACAAGCTATGGAAGATGAGATGAACTCTTTGGTAAAAAACTCCAGTTGTATATTGGTTGATAAACCAAAAGATCAAGCTTGTATAGGCTGCAGGTGGTAGTTCAAGAGAAAAATTGAGAATGCAGACAATCAAGTAATCAAGTACAAGGGAAGACTAGTAGCCAAGGGCTATACAAAAAGAGAATGTTTGGATTTTGATGAGATCTTCTCACCAGTTGTTAAACACAGCTCAATAAGGATCTCGTTGGTCATTGTGGTGCAACTTGATCTGGAACTGTTTCAGTTAGACGTCAAAACAACCTTCCTACATGGTGAGTTGGAGAAGGTGATCTATATGGATCAACCTCCGGGTTTTTAGGTAAATAGAAAGCTTGACAAGGTCTGTCTATTGAAGAAATCACTTTATGGACTTAAGCAAAGTCCAAGACAGTGGAACAGGAAGTTTGATGCTCATATGTTGGACATTGGGTTTGTGAGATCCGAGTTTGATAAGTGTGTATACCTCAAGGAAGGTACAGATAAGAGCCTAATTTTCTTGTTGTTTTATGTTGATGATATGCTCCTTGTAGGGAAGCATATCAATGATCTTAATAAGGTTAAAGCTTATCTATCTTCAGCATTTGACATGAAGGACTTGGGGGAAGCCTCAAGGATTCTTGGGATGGACATCTTGCGTGAGAGACAGGATGGAAAACTAAAGCTGGTTCAAACCAATTACTTGCTGAAAGTGTCAGAGAAATTTGGAGTAAAAGAGAGCAGGCCTCTTGCAATACCCTTGAGTTTGGATGCCAAACTAAGTCAGAAAATGCAGCCGGAGACTGAAGATGAGAATAAGTATATGGATGATATTCCATATGCAAGTGCTATTGGCAGTGTGATGTACCTGATGCTGTGCACAAGACCAGACATTTGCTATGCAATAAGTGTCACTAGCATATATATGGCAAAGCCGGGGAAGGATCATTGGAATGCAGTAGTGGGGATATTCAGATATATCTGAAAGGAACACTTAGTCATGGGTTGATGTTTGAAAGGAAAGATAAGTCGAGCTCAGAAGCCTTGATCGGGTATGTAGATGCCGATTATGCGGCCTGCAGAGACAATATAAAGTCTCAATCTAGTTTTGTCTTCAACCTATATGGAGTGGCAGTAGCTTGGAAATCCAACCTTCAGTCAGTTGTTGTTTTGTCAACTACTGAATCCGAATTCATGGAAATCACGGAGGCCATTAAAGAAGCCATTTGGCTTAGAGGAATTGTTAATGAGTTGAGAATCTCTCAGAAAACAGTCACTATATGGTGTGATAACCAAAGCGCATTACATTTGGCTAAACACCCTGTGTTCCACAACAAATCCAAGCACATTGATATGCAATACCACTTCGTTGGAGATATTGTGGATAAAGGTTGGGTACAGTTACTGAAAGTTCACATAGATCACAATGCAGCTGATGGGTTAACCAAACCGATCCCTGCTGCGAAGTTCAGATATTGCCTCACCCTATTGGAATGTGTTGATCTGTTGATCAGCATGTATGCTCTGTAATGGGGCTAAGAGGAAGGAAGTGGACTAATGGTTGAGCTATAGTTCGGAGGGAGATTTGTGAAGTTGACTGCATGGGAGTATGCATGAGAATGGAGGATGTGTACGTTGCTACGATTGAGGTTCAAACTCTTGATTTTTGGCTGACACTTACAATAGCGGGTTTATATTTTCTGGGATGTGTGAACAGTCCACGTGTAACAGTTTGATTGGTGAGTATGGGAATTTGTTGAAAATAAGGTTTACGCATATATATTTTCTCATCTTCCTCGTGAGGTTGTTAGACAGTTAGAGAGAGTGAGATCTGCAGAGAGAGGCTGAGAGAGAATCACATTGTAATTGTTGTTGCAGCTCAATAATATTCATCCTTCACCTTCCGCAGATGTAGTCAGTGCAAACCGATGAACCACGTAAATTCTAGCGTATTTCTTTGTGCGAGTTTTGTACTGTGATTGTGCGTGTCTGGGTTGGGTTGGGTTGTGTTGTTTCTGTGTTTGTGTGCATTCTATTCCCAACACACATCAAACTCACCATATGTTGGATGATGCTGAATGACAGACTTGATAAGAGAATCGGGGTAAAAAGTGGACGATAAAATATTACAAATTTACCCAACCACCTTCGTACAATGCATAAATAAAATAAAAGAAGATATTATATCCTACAAGAAAATAAAAAAATATATATATGAAAATGATGGTAAATTAACCAATTTATGAATTTATCATGTTTCTATCTTCATTGCTTTCCTTGGCTTGGTGAATTTACACATGTTTTTATAATCTTGTGATTATTTTATCTATCAAAACTTGCTTAGTATGCCATGCTCATAATCAATGGAACTCATAATCTATGGGTCACAAACAAGATACTTATATCATTTACACCCAGAGCTTGGGACAACCACCTTTTGTTTTGGTATAAAGGAGAGTGATGGCTATGTAAATTGGGTTGTAGGATTTTATTACAATAATGGATTAGTAAGAATAATAATATGCTAAGCAAAAAATAATAATAAGGCTAAGATATAATTTCTCCTAACAGGCCCAAGTCCAATATACTGAGCCCAACAAAGCCAGATCTATCTTACCCACGCAAATATATCTTATATCTAATTTATTTAGGAACTTTGTCTCATTAATGAGTACCGAGAACATGAAAAATCTAATTCTAATAATAAGGAATAATATTATTAGGTAAATATGATAGGTATATTTACCCAAAAACCTCAAGTTAAATCTTGTGATTTGTGTCAAGATTTTTACCAAATCTTTGATCAAATTTGTACTGATGATCAGTATCAAATTTTAGTTAGATATATATGAAATCTATTTATTATTAAAATTAACTTACATAAGATCAACTTAAACTCTTATTTTCTAAATCTTTTGTTAAAGATATTTAATACATTCATAAACATATCTTCTATTTTTTGTCAATAGTGAAATCTAGAATTTATAGAACTCCTAAACCAAAACAAAATTGGATAGTTATTACTTATTATATATAAAAAAACAACTTACACAAATTTGGAGATGAAGTTGTTGCATCAAGAAAAGATGAGGGCTAACAACAAATGTCACGGCAATATTATTCCTGTGAGGGCCACCTATTTCAACCTTTATAAGTGGCCGGAGTCCGACTACGAGTTCATTCAGTCGATTGTCCTCCGTCGTAGTGATGGGAGGAGCAGCTCCATACACGGAGATGGTCAACCAGTGGACGGCTTTTCAAGTAGACAATTGTATCTGAGAAGCTACGCTTTCTCATCAAAGGATGAATATACAACCATTAATTGCTTTGGATGGTCGTTTAAAAATATGATAAAGAGGTTCTGCTCCGGTCGTTGGAGTAAGTCCGCTGCCAAGTCCTCTCTCCGGTGGTGGCGCAGTGCTACACGACAAATCATGTTAACGATTGATTGTGTTTCAAAAGATTGATGGCTTCGGAAATTATGTTTTCTTGATCAATAAACAAGTTGTTTTGTTATTTTTATTTGGATAAAATAAGATCTTCGCAACGTAATGCACCCATTATTCAGAATTATAAAAAATAAACATGTTAAGTAGAACTATTATGTAAGAGATGTCAAATATTACCTATTTAGTATTAAATTAGTTTTACACTAACGCATTGCGCAACCCAATATTTGTAATTTTGTCTATAAAACAAAAATATTTAAATTAATATTTATTTTAAAATATAATTATTTTTTTATCAATCGATATTAGATATTAGTTAACTGTACAGTAAATTATATTTATATATTTTTCTACATATTTATAAATTTATACTAAAATAAAAAATATTACATTTTACATGTAAAATTCTCACAAAAAACATAAGGAATAAACAAAAAAAAAAACAATAGAAATAAGATTATAATTTACAAAAACTTAAATAACAAATTATACTTGTATATTTAAAAATAAATCAAAAGAATAAATTAGTGACTCTTTAAATATTTTGAGGAAAAAATGACGAAAATGTATTATTTTTGTTATTATATAAATTATATATGTATATATATTAAATATAGATGTATTAATAAATAAAATCTCAAACAACTGAAATATATAAAAGTTGTTTTAATATATTAATATATTAACAAATAAAATTATAATTAATTGAAATATATCAAAATAATTTCTTATTTTAAATTTTCTTGCGGAAACGTTATTTAAACTATTATTTTTAACATATAGTAGATTCATTTGATTCATAACTAAAGCAATGAAAATATTATTCGCATTATAAAAGAGTGTAGTCTTTGTCGCGATCTTATTTTTGGATTTGATTAAGATCGATCATCGATTATCATGGCACGTCATAAAAAGTGGAAACATAAGAAAATACCAACTCTATGAGAGTTGCCCATTTGAACACGTATGTGGAAATAAAAATGTATAAGCTAGGAAACAAATTATACAAAATTAGTAAATTATTAGCACATCAACCTCTTAAAATATTTATATGTTTGGTAATGCAGCCCACATGTCCCAGATATTGTAAGTGGTTTCAAAGTCAACCGACGGCGAAAAGTTTTGGGACAACGGGAAAAAATTAAAAATATTTTGTCATTTTCATCAAGATTCTCTCACAAATTTGGCCTTCACCATTTGAGGTTTGACTGTGATCGCGCAGCTTCTTCTCTCTCCAACCACCCTGGTAATACTGTTTCTCTCTCTCAATATCTTCTTTCTTCAAATCTCGGTTGGCGTTGTTTTCGTTATTTTTTGTGATTCCTGAACATTTTCGGAATCTCAATTATGCTTTCCGGGATATAATTTTCGTATGTTGTGACCATCGATCTCAAGGGTTTGATTGGTTCAAATCAATAGATTGTGTTTTATCTTTAGTTTCTGTGGGATTTCGTGAATCGCCATGTATGTTTTTGTGGAATGGAATATTCTTAGATGAAAATTACATGTAGGGATTTATTCCAATTAAAGAAGAATTGTGGGATTGGTGCAGTAGTGAAAGTTTGTTTGTCAAGATTGCAGCTTTCTTCTGGACAATGTAGTTTATTACCTACGCGTTGCACATCGTGTTAAATAATTTAAATTTTTATTAATATATAATTATAAAATATTAAGACTCGATTGAATTTAGTTCAAACTTCAATTTTTTAGTCAATTCAAAGCTCACGTTTTAACTATTCTCAATTGATTTAAAATTTTATTTGTCTTCTTTTATATCTCTCACATATTTCATTATCATTTATGATCATCTCTTTAATTCACTGTCATTTGGATGTTGTGTTTCATGCCCTTTTTCTTCACTCACATCAATATTATTAATGTTAAACATTTGTATTACAGGAGATACACATTTATTCTATAAATTAATACAAACTATTTTATAGATATAGTTGAGGTTATAAGGTTTAAAATTTTCAATTGATCTTTAGTTAATTTAAAATTATCTAGATGTTCTTGACTTGTTTTATATTCATATTTGTTGTTTTCGGTCTCTTCTTTTTTCATCTCTCTACACACAATATACTTTATCATTATCTTATTTATATCTCATTTATGGACACACACACTTGAACTTTGCCCCCCTCACTTATTTCTATTTTACATACATTTTAGTAGTACCATGATCCGATATTTTATGAGACAATTCTTTATAAAAAAAATAAGAGAAATAGACAAAATATAAAAAAACATCAATAAATCTACTTCAATTTCTTGCCATGATTGATAATATAGTATTCATTCATTATGTTATTTCCCTAATATTGTTTCTTGCTATTATAGATTGATTGTAATTGTATCAATTTGTTTCCATAAATTTTTAAGTGTATTTTCGTAAGTTTGGTTTAGGTGAGAAAAAAAAAATCATTAAGAGACTTGCTTTTAAGATAATATAGATTCATAATTCAGTCAAATATAATCTTGCATTGACTTTTAATTGACGTATAATTTAATAAAATATGATTTGTCTTTGAACTCTTTTTTATGTATAAACTATGATTTTATTAACTTGTTCGTTAGTTTAGTCACAATATTATGTATCTTTTTAAATTTTTATGAAGTTTATCATTCTCATATATGTTATATTTTTAAGCAATAATATTTGTGTGACTGCATATATTTGATATTTTTATTCAATATAAATCACTCTTTATGTACTCCAACTTTAGAACTTGGCAAAGTATAGCTCAATGATTTAGTTTCTAATCAAATTTGAATACGATCATGGAATTGCCAAGCTCTTATGAGCATAAAGTTGTAATTATATCTATCTTCTACCAATTTATCTTTCTCCACATAAAGTTGTAGTTTACTAAGTTTTCGTGCTTAAAACTTAGTAAGGCCAACAACTTAGTTTCCGGAAACTGAGTTTCCCAAAGCAAGATGGAAACTGAAACTGACTTTGGAAATGTCAGTTTTCAGTTTCAATAGTTCAAGACCACGTGAAACATAAGTGTTCAAAGTCAGACTTAAATTCATTTCAATGCTAAGTCAAAAAGTCAGTACGAGGATACTCATACTTTGATTCCTCGGACTGAAACTTAGTTTGACAAAATTAGGTGGAAAGTATACTGTCAAAAGCAGAAAACAGGCGACCGAGCATAGCAGAGCAGACCAAAAGTATGGGCGACGATTGATAAGCTCATATTTATACTCACTTATCTATTTTTTTCTCCATTGTTTCAGTGCAATTTGTTTATGTTTTTACTTATTTCTATGCATGAGACTATTTTAGAGGATGTTATGCCCCCTCGTGGTGAGTTTTGCAGTTATTTAGGGCTAAAAAGAGGTGAAATGATGAAAGAGCCGAATTACACAGAGTTGCCGCTACGATTGACACACGGGAAGTCGACCAAGTTGGAAGACGAAGCCAAAAACCCGAAGCAGGACCTCTGTGTCAATCGACGTGGTGCATGTCGATTGACACGAAGGTTGGATGTTGATCAGAGGCAAGGCAGAAGAAGGAAGCTCGACACATGCAGGCACGTCGATTGACAGGCTCCCTGTCGATTGACACGAAGGTCAATGCAGGCGTGTTGATCGACAATCTCCCTGTCGATTGATACGGAGGTCAGACAAGGGCGATCGAGATTTTGCATGTGTGTCGATCGACAGGCTCCCTGTCATTCGACACAGAGGCCCGAGATGGAATTTTCAGCCTGTTTTGGCAATTTTTGTTATTTTAGTCCAATATCCAGTTTAGGTCTTTTTCTCTCCTCTATAAATAGGACTCATTAAGGCACGAATTTTATCATTATTTTTATGCATTTTGAACAAAGAATATTGGAGCATTGGAGTTTTTCCAAGACATTCAAGGTTCCTATTTCAATTGCTAAGGTAATAGTATGTTTACTTTATTTCTAGTCATGTTTTGTGGCTAGAACCCTAACAGGTTCTAGGGTTATGATTTATCTTTTCTGATGCATGTTTATTGAAATCAACTCATATGGCATGATTTAATTCTCTGATTTCAATTAATAATCTAGATTAAAAGATGGACCGAGAGGTGAATTTAAGTCTAGGTTTAAAGTTATCAATTGAAGGACCGAGAAGTAAAAATTGTTAATAGGAAGAGGGAATTAAATATGTTGGTTTTTGTCTCAAAAGGAAGAAACTTGCATAGGAATTAATTAGATAATTATTGAAATTAACTGAATTGGTGTTCTTGAAACCGAGAGGATAAAGTCACTATTTAGTAATCTAGGATTTAAATTTCCAGACCAAGGAATTTAATCCATTAAAATCTGATGTTTTCCCCATTGCTGAGTTGATGAATTTGCATGTTGATGATTAGATTATATGCCCTAGGATCTGTGTTTTCCTTTATTGTTTTCAATTAAACCCTTTATTTTCTGCATTGTTATCTTTAATTTTCAAAACCAAATCTCTTTTTTATTTCCTCAAACTTCTATGTTCTAGAAATTGTGGCTAGTACTTTGGGTATTTCATTGCACAGTCCATGTGGGTTCGACCACCTTAGGGTGTAATTATAAATTTATTTTCTCACTGTTTCCTGCGGTTATTTTCGAATTTAAGTTCGCGTGAGTTTTTTGTTTTTGCGCTTTGTTTCGATCGATAGCCTGCCTGTCGATCGACAGAGCTGCTGCATCCGTGTCGATCAACAGCCTCCCTGTCGATCGACACAGAGGCTGATTTCCTGCTTCTTTTGTTTTTGTTCGCGGGGTACATGAACACGAGGGCTCGGGGCAAACCACTCAAGAATTTTGATCCAGAGATCGAGGCTACAGCCCGGAGGAGGAAAGACAAAGAAAACCAAGGCAAAAACACCGACATAGATTCTACACACAAGTCAGACGGTGAGGATTTATCAGAGATGCCACCTTTGGATGAGTCAAATACACAACTCATAACTCAAAAGAATGCCATCCTACTTGTCCAAGAAGTCAATCAGATGAAGGATATCATCAAGCAGCTCATGGCAGAAAGGGAAGCCGACGGACGCGACGCCGACAGAAGAGAAAGAGAAAGAGAGAGAGAAAGGCGCCGCCCAGACAACTCTGATGATGAGGACCCGAATGCGATGGATAAGAAGTACAGACCACAGTCTGGGAATGAGAGATTTGTTATTGGCATCACCGCCAATAACTTTGAACTCAAGACCGGTTTATTTCAGATGGTTCAGCAGAACCAGTTTGTAGGCCAAGCAGAGGAGGAACCGTACACCCACCTCAGGATGTTCATTGAGGTGTGGGATACCATCAAGCAGAGAGGAGTTAGCCAGGATGTGATCCGTCTGTGTTTGTTCCCCTTCTCACTTCGGGATCAAGCTCGGACGTGGTTTACAGCCTTGGACTGCAACAACATCCGGACTTGGGCCGATCTTAGAGCAGAATTCCTCGCCGCCTTCTTCCCACCTTCAGCTATTATTCTGAAGAAGATGGAGATCCTACAATTCCACCATAGATTGGATGACTCCTTGTTCGAGGTTTGGAGCAAGTGGAACGAGTTGTTGAGGAGCTGCCCAGGCGATGGAGTTGATATCGAGGAGCAAGCCCACATCTTCTATAGAGGGATGAATGAGAGCACCCAAGCAGGCGTTGACTATGCCGCGGGAGGTTCTTTGTTGAGCAAACCACCTGAAAAGACCCTCAAGTTGTTCAAGAAGATGGGGTTGCATGGTCAACAATGGTCCAATCCAAGGAGACCGCAAGTCCCCGCACGCTGTCGGCCGTCCTATGGCCGCGCGACCATCGCCATGCGTGCGCGAGCGGTACTGAAATCCTAGGATTTTGCACGCAGCGCCGCCGCCGCCACCAAGGCCCTGCCGCTCGCCGTCGTTCCGTCCCGCGCCGACCGCCGTATATGGCTTGCTGCCATGTCGGCGCCGTTGTGCATTGTCATGCGGTCCTTCATTCTTCGTAATCATCATGTTCTTCGTGTTCTTCGTTTTATTTTACAGATTTGAATTGAAAATTACAAGGAATAACATCCTAATACAATTTGAAAATTAAATCTAACCACGAATTTACCTCGTGGGTGAAAAAAACGAGTTCTTATAAAAGGGCGGATTAACCCGAGAACCATGAGGGACAAAAATACAATCATACAATCCAAAAAAACTCATTCATGCATTCATTCAAGAATAATTATCATGCAAATTATAGGCAATATTATTTTTCCTGATAGAGCCAATTAATTAACCTGGCTCTGATACCAATTGAAGGGATTTGTGAACTGAAACACTAAATCCGTTAGCCGAGATCGTTAATTTGAATATCAAAATAAATTGCTATGCCTATGATTATTCCTAGCATGCTCCTATTGATTATGCATAAGGGGGTTTATGCGGAATACCTGGATTGTAGAAACCTGAAGAACGAGTGCGCAGAGATTTGATCTTGATCTCTTTTCCCGCGCACAAAGATTTATTCCTAACACATGAAAAGTATTAAATCTATGAAAATTAAATAATAATTTTTGAGAAACAAGAGGGAGAGAAGAAAGAAGACGATCCTCCTGATCTAATCTTCTGATCTGTATCTCAACTCTAATCCGAATATCTGGTGAAGATTCCTTTCAGATTCCTTGCCCGGTTGAGAAGCAAAATTTTCTCCTTGTTTCTCAGATCTAGTCGATCACACACAACTCCCAAATTCTGGTTCGCTGTGTTGCAACTTATGATCTTGTGTTGTGATCTTGGAAATTGTGGCCTATTTATAGGAAAATTCTGGATTTCTATTGAGTCTGAGTTTTCATGGCCAGACCAGGAACCAGAATGCAAATAGCAAATAAAGTCTATCAATTAATTAATTCCCATATTCAACCCAGAATATAATTAATTAATTAATATTGATCCATTCCAAACTGGTCGCGAGCCTGTTAGTGTTAAACGAGCCTGCTCGCGAACATGTTCGAGTTCGAGCTCAACTCGAACATGTTCGCGAGCTTGGCGAACTGAGTACATCCAAGCTCGAGCTCGGTTCGTTTATTAAACGATCAAATTTTGAAAGAGCTTTTTCCGAGTCGATATTCGAGTAGCTCACGAGTAGTTTGGCTCATTTACACCCCTAAGGGTAGGAGCTTTATCATATCTTGTTAGATCGAGTTTTATATAATTCCTTTTAAAAATATAACTGGAAAAAAAAATCGGCTGTCATGGGGCGATAGACCCCTAGCCCAAAGCTAGCTCCGCCCCTGCTTGTTCCTCGCTCTTACTCTTCCGGCAGATATCCCGGCCACATTCCGGTCATTGGCAACGCCCATGGGAACGGCTTCGCTGCTTCAAACACAAACTGGTCACTGTCGCCGCCTCAGATCTGCGGTCTCCTTCTGCCATCTTCGTCCTTCTCTTTGCTTGGTTTGATTTATTGTTTCCTCAAAAAAATTTTGTTATATTCTTGAAATGCCATTGTGGCTGCTCCGTGTTTCCCACGTAAGAATTAACTATTGATTCAGTTTTTTTTTAATGACGTAGACTATTTTTAAATAAAAATTTAAACTTCAGCAAATATTTAATTAATGAAAATTCTGTAGGGTTATTTCAAGGTTCATTCAAACTTTAAGGGATTTTTTAGGGAAAATATCACAATTTATCTTAAACTTTCATCAAATTTCAAAATTTATCATGATCAACTTTTAAATATAACAATTTAAAGCCCAAATTTTAAAAATCTTCCCATCGATCAAAATTTCGATACCGAATATCCTATATGGACAAATAATATTCCACGTCATAATAAAATATTAATTAAAAAAGTCAAAGTAGTTTATCACTATTTCAAAATTAATACTGATAAATAATCTTTAAATCAAATAAATTAAACTTGCATATAATTAAATTACTTCTAATTTTTATTTTCATATTGTTTCATTTAATATTGGAATTTAATTCTAATATTAATTTTTGCTTCAAGTAAATGCTAAAATGAATAAAATAATTCGATTAAAATATGAGAGATAAATGAAAATATATGATCTTTTACTTTTACGAGAATTAATATTGGAATTAAATTACTTCTATTATTTATAGTAATCTTGCCTCATTAATATTAGAATTAAATCAATATAAATATAAAATTAATTTAATTGTACATTTATACGTTTAATTAATGTGATTTAGAAGTAGTAATAAAAAGTTTTTATTTTTAATAATTATTTAAAACCTATTAATTGTAATAATAATGATAAACTACATGGTTTTTTTAAAAAAATTTAGTATTTTATGATGACATGGAATATTATTTGTCCAAGTAGGATTTTCGGTGCCGGAATTTTGATCAGCAGGAAGATTTTCAAAGTAGAGATCTTAAATTGTTATATTCACATGTTGGGGATAAATCTGGAAAATTAATGAAAATTTAGGATAGATTTAAATATTTTTCCTACTATTTTTTATGATTTTTCAAACGCGTGAAGTCAAATTCCAGTCAGAGAAGCCAAACTTCGATTTCATTATTAAAAAAAAATCAAAATCCCCATATAAACTATGCTTAAAATAATTACAAATCATAATTGCATATAATTCATTCTAATTAATTAGTATTATAAAATGAAATTAAGAGAGAAAAGTAGTCTAGGTGGAACAATGGCCGATGGGAGTAAGGATTTTCCCATTCCCCTTAAAAAAACAAAACGTAAAGCTTTTTTTTTCGCCATGTTATTATATATCTATTTTGAAGAAGAAAATTTTGTCCCAGAACTTCAAAAATTAAATATTTTTCACAAAACTTCTCCTCACAGTCAGTTATACTTAATTATATCTGCTATTGGTTAATTAAAAAAGGAAATTATTTAAAATAGCAAAATATTAAAAACACATCCAAAAAATAACAACTCTTATGAATATATGCACAAAATAGCAAAAATGAAAGGAGAGGTCTAATTTACCCTTAGAAGAAGTGTTTAATTGAACTTATAAATCCCTGATTTCCATGAGAATTATAATAAATTTAATATTTAATTCATTTCCTTTCTTACATAATTAAATCTAATAACTAAGAGAATTATAATTTAATTATAATATTTTTAATGATAGAATTTGGAATGCACGCTGTAGAAATTAAATAAGTTCACAGTTAATAGTTAATTGATTAAATGTGAACTCATGCCAACCTTAATTAATGTGAACTCAAGTTTGACTCAACCTTAATTATCAAATATTTTAAAGTTTACTAACTTTATTGAGTCTAATCAAATTTTCTAAATTTAAAGTTTATTTTGAATATTAATATTATTTTAAAAGAATAAATATTATTTCAAAATTATGATGTGAGGAAAAAGAATATCATCGATCATTCATGCACGATTTTTGTTCGTCGTAAAAAATATTTTAAATCAATTGATAAAATGCTTGACTATTACAAATCTCAATTGCATATGATTCATTCTAGTTAATTAGTATTATAAAATGAAATTAAGAGAGAGAAGTAGTGATATGATCAGGAATCGTATCAAGAAAGAGGGGCACTTCGAGCGGCCTCTTGCTCCACAGAAATGAGCTTTCGAGCAGCTCAAGCTCCAGAAATTGTAGAAAGAAGAAGAGAAAGAGTAGACGAGAGGAAGGAGATAAAGTTTAATTCATTTCATTTATAATCTTCTCAATAGAATATATAATGCAGATACTAAACCTAATGGACTATTCATACTACTAATATGGGTTAGGCCCATATTCTCTTTGCCTACAAGGCCCACTTGATGTATCAAGTAGTCTAGGTGGAACAATGGCAAGGGTTTGCGATGGCCGATGGAATAAAGGGTTTTCCCAATATTCCCCTTAAAAAAACAAAACGTAAAGCTTTTTAATTCGATTTTTGTCATCATTACTCGTGACGATTTATAATTCAACGCCACGCATTACAATATGATGTGAGGAAAAAGGATGTCATCATTCATGCACGATTTTTGTCAGTATGTGTAGCATGAATTCATTCGACTAGAATATGTCGATAATGCGTATAGGAAATTGTTTGCAATATGAAACTTTTCCACACTTCGTCGGCTCAAATGCTTAAAGGAGTAAAAAATATTTTGAATCAATTGATAAAAGGGAAGGTCTTGGGTTAGGCAGGCCTAAACGATTTAGGCGGGTTTTATCCATTAACCCAAGCCCAAACCCATATAATATACCCTAATTGGGATTAATAAACCCTAATGGGGATGGGTCAACCCATTTGGATAGGATAAAACCCGCCAAAATGGTTTAGGCCTGCCTAACGCAAGTTTTTGCCTTGATAAAATACTTGACTATTTAACACCATTATGCGCTTGTCATATACATGCCAGATTGCCAGTAAGTGCTCATAATTTTGTCAGCTCATTATTTTTTATTGGTTAAACTTAAGCGATCGAGCAAATTCATTTGCAAACATTTTGACTAGAATTACGTCAATAATATTATAATGTAAGCCAAAAACCCAAAGCAAGATCTCGGTGTCGATTGACGTGGTGCATGTTGATCGACACGGAGGTCGGATGTCGATTGGAGGCAAGGCAGAAGAAGGAATCTCGACACATGCAGGCGCGTCGATCGATAGGCTCCCTGTCGATCGACAAGAAGGTCAGTGCAGGTGTGTCGATCGACAGGCTCCCTGTCAATCGACACGGAGGCGATCGAGATTTTGCATGTGTGTCGATCGACAAGCTCCCTGTCGATCGACACGGAGGTTCGAGATGGAATTTTCAGCCTGTTTTGGAAATTTTTGTTATTTTAGCCCAATACCCAGTTTAGGCCTTTTTCTCTCCTCTATAAATATGACTCATTAGGGCACGAATTGTATCACTGTTTTTTTGCATTATTGTACTTAGAAAATTGGAGCATTGGAGTTTTTCCAAGACATTTAAGGTTCCTATTTCAATTGCTAAGGTAATAATATGTTTGCTTTATTTCTAGTCATATTTTGTGGCTAGAACCCTAACAGGTTCTAGCGTTATGATTTATCTTTTCTGATGCATGTTTATTGAAATCAACTCATATGGCATGGTTTAATTCTCTTATTTAAATTAATAATCTAGATTAAAAGATGGACCGAGAGGTGAATTTAAGTATAAGTTTAAAGTAATCAATCGAAGGACCGAGTTGTGAAAATTGTTAATAGGAAGAGGGAATTAAATATGTTGATTTTTGTCTCAAAAGGAAGAAACTTGCATAGGAATTAATTAGATAATTATTGAGATTAACTGAATTGGTGTTCTTGAGACCGAGAGGATAAAGTCACTATTTAGTAATCTAGGATTTAAATTTCCAGACCAAGGAATTTAATCCATTAAAATCTGATGTTTTCCTCATTGCTGAGTTGATGAATTTGCATGTTGATGATTACATTATCTGCCCTAGGATCTGTGTTTTCCTTCATTTTTTTCAAAACCCTTTATTTTCTGCATTGTTATCTTTAATTTTTAAAACCAAATTCCTTTTCTATTTCCTCAAACTTCTATGTTCTAGAAATTGTGGCTAGCACTTTGGGTATTTCATTGCACAGTCCCTGTGGGTTCGACCACCTTAGGGTGTAATTATAAATTTATTTGTTCACCGTTTCCTGCGGTTATCAATGATTGTATATCATTCTTTCTATCTCTAGCGACTGGATTTATGTGTCTAACGAGAGGATTTTCAAATGCAATCCCTGAAGACTATAAAAAGCTCAACATTTCAACCTGGAATGGTTACAAACTCTCAAGCAAAAACACACGAAAGCTCTGTCAAACTTTTTGAATCCCTCTGTTCTAAGTACACGAGACTTTAGTTTCAAACTTATTTATTCATTTATGTGCTACTGTTTTAAACCACGTGACTGAAGATATCTTCTTGGTGAATATAACTTTCTAAGTTATATTCATTGCAGTCAATATCCTACTCTGGATATTGACTATCAAGAACGTTGCCAAACTCACTGTGTTCTAGGAAGAACAGGAAAACATCCATCATCCAGGAAGAAGGTTATGGGGTGCGTCCTCTCTTCAACCTGAAGAAGAATCAGCTTACAAGGAGTTTTTGAGCGAGTGACGACAGCAGACCGATTAACGGAGGTTTCCAACGGTTTGTCCGTAGATCGTGAGAAAGCTTGTACACTGAAACTTAGTGGATTCCCGATTATGTTCGAAAAAATGGACGTAGGACTTTGATTCCGAACTACTATAAATATCCTGTCTTATTTACTCGCTTTCTTTAAGTTTATGCATTCTAAGTTTCTAAACTTACTTTGGAACCTTTAATACTTGTCTAAGTATTGAAGAGTAGAATCTGAAACTTACTTAATACCTTCTGAGCTAAACTGATTTTTTATCAAACTGAAAATTGAGTCGAAGTCAGTTTTCAGAATCAAGTGAAAGAGTTTAAAATTTCCGCTATAAATTATATTACTCTGATTTCTGGATCAACACTTTATTAATTCATAAACTCGATCATATTTTTATTAATTCAAAAACTTTTTTAATTATTCACGACTATTATTTATACCATAAAAACACAATAATTAATTATTAATCATAAATAGCATCTAAGGTATAATTCATTCAAATATGAATAATAAAATATATATTATTAACTTAGAATTAAATACATTTCAACAAACAAAACTTTAAATACTAGATAACAACTGCATTACCATAAATTAACAAATCATGAATACATCTATATATATATACTAAGGCAAATAAGTGTAAAAAAAGCGGGAACAGTTAATTTTTTCATTAAAGGTAAAATAGACAATTAACTCTATGCACTTAATTACATAATAATTCCTATATTTAAGGGATTTCAAGGAACATACAATATATGTTTTTGAAAATCACATTAATTAAGTTTTTTTTAATTAAATTAACAAATACTCATAATATTTTAATGCATGATGAATTAAAATAATCATTATTGATGTATTGAGATTTATAAACAATTGGATCGTGCATTTAAAAATATAAATTAAACAAACTTTATTATAAAATTAAATATGCATAAAATTTATAATATGCAAACAATAAATTGTTTCAACATTTTCAAACAGAAGCAATTAATTGAACAAATAATTTTTTTCAATTATATAAACATCATTTTAGTAAATAAGCCTAATGTGTACAATAAATCTGTATAATTTCTTATTTAAATAAGTGTAATATTTTAACTACATTATATTAAAATATAACTAAATAAGCATAGTTTTTAACTACGCAATTATATTATTTGAACTAAACAAGTATAATAAATAGTAATAATCTTTTAAATTACTCAAGCATGAATTTTAAAATAAATAAGCATAATATTAAATGACTTAATTATTTAAAATGGCCTATTTTTTAAAAATACATCATGATACACGTCTCAAATATGGCCAAAAGTACATATTTTTACACGAAAATTTGTTAAAATATCTTAATCAAGCATTGATTTTTGAACATAAAAAATATATATTTTATTTATTTTACTCAATATTTAAAACTTGAAAAAAATTATTTAAATCTAAAAAAGTGAACGTGATTGCACAAGGGTTTTATGGAATAATTTCCATTTTTTATAAATTTTACAATAGGTCTCGATCAGTCCCTTAGAATTAATGCATCGAAATCAGGATACCTGAGAACTAATTTTTATAAAAATATGAATTTATTTTTTTGAAAAAATAATGCTCGATTATTCCTCGATTGCACCAAAGTTGGTCATTATTTCAATGCTTATATTTTAATTCTTTTAAACTCTGGGTTGTACCCACAACTTAATTTTGGCATATAGAGAACAAAAAGAAACAATACAGTAAATAATAATAATTGAATTGACGAAGAAAATAAACACACTTTTAAGGGATCATGTGATATTTCATAAATAAATAAAACATAACTAACTTCACAACTTACAAATAAGGATATAATTTATTTAAATAAGAATATAATTAAAGAGATGAGATCATGTGAGAAAAAAATCATCTATAAGAAAAAAGAATGAATCATATCCGTTAGATCTAAATAAATCAATGGTTGATATACCACCTAAGCAACAACTAAACCACAATCAAGCAAATCTTATCCATTAGATCTAAATAAATCAATGGTTGATATACCATCTAAGCAACAACTAAAACACAATCAAGCAACTTGCTTGATTGTGTTTTAGTTGTTGCTTAGATGGTATATCAACCATTGATTTATTCAGATCTAACGGATATGATTCATTCTTTTTTTACAGGGGAATTTTTCTCACCTGACAAATATATAATTATATGCAACTATTTCCTTTTAATATATTAGTAGATATTACATCTCACCAATTTATTATATTTATTATTATTTTAAGTAATACTAATATACTCCATTTGTCCCAACTTAATTGTCTCATATTCATTTTTTGTCTGACCCAACTCATTAGTCTCATTTATAAAAAAACAATTTTCATACTCAACAATAAAATATTAATTCTAATCAAGTCATTCTACATTCACAATCCTTAATTATTGTGCCATAAGTGAATGGGACTATTAAGTCGGGACAGACGGAATTGTATTTTTTATGGGTTAAAATTTTAATCAAATTCCATAAACTTTGTTATTGATATATATATATATATATATATATATATATATATAGAGGAGAGATCATGTAAAAAAAAAATTCCCATGTGAGAAAAAAGAATGAATCATGTCCATCAGATCTAAAAAAATCAATGGTTGATATTGAATCAAGCAACAATTAAAATGCAATCAAGCAACAAAATAATCAAGCAACAACTAAAGCACAATCAAGCAACGACCTGAATACAATCAAGCAATGCCGTGAATGCAATCAAGCATCTTTCTCACTTTCTCACGTTAAGAGTTTTCTCACTGGATCCACTCCCTATATATATATATATATATATATATATATATATAT
>JAPKLW010005897.1:0-19119 GCA_026898455.1 Plectranthus barbatus | reverse complement strand
GCTCGTTTTTTATTAAATTTTAATATTTATATTTTTTTTATTTCTATCTTTTTTATTATTATATAATTATATTTCATATTTGTTTGATATTACTATATCTATATGTCTATAACTAATAATAATAATATGATTAAACATACAATACCATATAAAACACTTAATTTATATAAAAAATAAGATAAATATTAATTTAGGAATGAAAATTATTTATATGAGTTATAATTATTTCAAATATAGTTTTGTGGATATATGTATTTTAAATTTTAACTTAATCAAATTAATTAATTTCATTTACAAATTGAAACAATTCATTCTATGACAAATTTATTTTATTTGTAATTCTAAGAAAAACTTAAACAAACAATATACTATAAATAATCTATATAATTTAGAAGCAATGATTATTCGATATCATTGTTACTATATCTAAGTAATATTTTTAATATTAAGTTAATCATTTTTTATTTAAAAAACATAAATTTTATTATAATTGAATTGTTTAATTGAATGTTTCTTGTTTGTGATGTACATATACATATATATCTATATAAACCATTATAAATGAACTATATAAGTTATGATTATTCGATATACTTTCCGCTATATCTAAGTCCTTTTTAAATATTAAGGTAATATTTTATTTTTATCTTAAAACATAAAGTTTTTTATAATGTTATTGCTTTAACTGAATGTTTCATGTTTGTAATGTATATATAATGTATACATATATATCTATATCAACTATTATAAACGAATTATATAAGGTATGATTATTTGATATACTATCTACTATATCTAAGTTACATTTTTAAAATTTAAGTTACTCATTTTATTTGTATTTTATAAATATAAATATTATTATGATTTAATGACTTTAAATCAAGTCAAATCTATTAATTATCTATAAAAATAATTTAAGAACTTCAATAATATATAAACAATTTATATGCGCTATGATTATTCGATATTATTATTACTATATCTAAGTCACATTTTTAAATATTAAGTTAGTCATTTTGTTTTATTTTTAAAATATAAATTTTAGTGATTATTTGGTGTTTGTAATGTATATATACATATATATATTTACATAAATTATTATAAATAAACTATATTAGTTATAATTATTTTATATACCATCTACTTACTATATCTATATAAATATTAAGTTTTAATAATTTGGTCTTATAAAATGTTTAATTTGTTTGGTGAAGTTTGATTGTTATCTGTTTGGAGCTAATTAATTGGTAGAGTTACGAAAATTTTAACTTGTTTGGAGCAAATTTGTTGAGTTTATTGAAACTTTATTGTTGAATGATTTTATATTATTTGCACTTATTTAACATTTATGATGTATTTATATTATAAGATTTGCATGGAATTTTTTTTTGAAGGTAAACGAACTCGAACCGATCTCAAACTCGAGCTCACGAGTTCGAACCGAGCTCGAATTCGAGCTCCGAGCTTGATAAGTTCTCTAGCGAGTCGAGCTCGAGCCGAGCTCGAGCCGAATTCGAACCGAGCTCGAACTCGAGATCGAGCTCAAAATCTCAAATTTTAAACGAGCTCGAACCGAGCTCGAACTGCATATATTTCTCACGAACCGAGCTCGAGCAGCTCACTACTCGGCTCGGCTCGGTTCGTTTACACCCCTAATTATACCTTCTAAAAAATATGCATATAAAAAAAACCGTCGCTAATCTGTCGCAATTCGATCGCTAAATTATTTTTTGTCGATATTACGTCGCAAATTTGCGAATTTTTTTAGTGTAAATAATGATCTTGTTGAAGAAAAAGAATTGTATCAAAATCGTTTGTGAAAAAATAGAAATCATAAGTTTGAATTTGAATGAATAAATGAGGAACCAGGAAGTGCAGCAAAAAATAATAGAATGGCTCACAGCCTTACGTTTGATTGAAAATAAAGGCCTAAAATTTAGATGCATGTTGCTCCTTCGTCCTCGTGTGGCTTGGAATTTGGATACAGTCGATTTGGAAATGGCTGACTCAAATTTTATTATTAAAATAAAAAATTGGAATTATCCATGGTTCCAAAAATTCATAATTGGCCCATCAAAATAATTACACAAGCCCAACTTTGAATCGGGCCAACATTCTGGGCAGAATTGATGAATAATCGTGACAGCCCTTGTTAGGATTTTTTTTAGAGAATTCCTTCCTTACTTTTTGATGTTTTGGTGGTTCAAAGATTGTAAGTCATCTTAGTTAGTTTTTCTAGTTTTTAGAATTCTAATCTTGTAATCCTTGTATAAGATCAAATTGAATTGTAATAGAACTTAGACTGAAGATCGAGCAAGGAGAATGCTCGAGAACTGACTATCATCACGCCTAACCTTGACCTAAAACTGTGTTGGAGCACTCAGTTTAAAGTCCTACCATACTGACAGGGAGAAGTCAGCATGAGGGCTTTCCCGAACTGACTAAGGAGAAGTCAGTTCAAGGGATTTCCATACTGATAAGGAGAAATCAGTATGAGGGCGTTTTCCATACTGACTATGGTTAGTCAGTATGAGGGTTTATCATGGTGACCCTGGGAAGTCAGTATGAGGGCAAAGTTGTACTGACTTTTAATAGTCAGTATCAGAGCCTCTACCTTTAAAGAATAAGCATTTTGAAAGATATCGAAGCTCAGTCAAACTCAGGTATTCATATATGCCCAAGTCAGTACGAGGTTATCCAAAAATTGGGATCCCTCGGGCTGAAAAGAAGTCTGACATAAAGTTAGTTAACATACACGGATGTTGCAGAGCAGAAAGGAGACCTAAGGCATGGGCTACGATAGGACAATATAATCCATGAGTCTAACGTCTGGATTTATGTGTCTAACGGATAGAAATTCAAATTGCTAAAAATTTGATAGTCTTGAGAAGACAAGGGCAATCGTTCAGGCCATCTCTCTGCCAAACTATCTGAGTTTCCATGTTCTTACACGAGACTTGAGTCTCCGATTCAAGTTACCCACCGTTATATCTTCTCCTAGCACGAGGCTGAAGCTCTTCTTGGTGAATATATCTTTCTGAGATATATTCATAGCAGTCAGTTTCCTAGTCCGAGATTCTGATTCTCACGGGCGTATGCCAGCCACTTGCGTTCTGGGAAGAACCTCAAAACATCCAATCATTCTGGGAAGAATTAGTAAATATCCACCCACCGGGAAGGAGGCTGTGGGGTGCATCCCCACTTCAATCTGAAGACTGAGTCTACAAGGAGTTCCTAGGCGAGTGCCACAGCTGACTGGAGGACGGAGGTGCCACGGACTGTGTATAAATCGTAAGGAGGCTTGTATTTACTTAGTGAATTATCAAGACTTTGGGTCTGAAGAGTGGATGTAGGATATTGAAATCCGAACCACTATAAATCTTTGTGTGTTGCTTTACTGCTTTCTTTATACTTGCTTTGTTTTTCTATTTCACAAACTAACTATTGAAACCTTCAATACTCGTTCAACTATTGAAGAGTATAAACTTTGAAACTGACTTAAGATGGAACAGAGACTTAAGCTTAAACTGACTAACACACAAAATTGACTTTACTCTGTTTGAACGAACCAGTGCTTGTGCTTATTTTTACTTCCGCTGCACATATTGCACTCTGATTTTGGGACCAACAAGTGGTATCACGCGCCAATGTTCTAATAGACTAAGGTTGTGTTGAGTCACTTAGGACCAGATCTCTGTTTTTCTGCACTTGGTTCTGTTTTCCTGCACCTGGTTTCTATTTTGTGTGTTTAAGCTTAGGTACACAGAGATGGCTTAGATCACAAAGCTTCCAAAGTACTCATCACAAGATTTTGAGATATGGAAGAAACGCTCGTTGATCATATTGAAGAATGTCCATCCAAAAATGGCAGAGGTTTTATCTACCGGACCAATAAAGATCACTAAGGTGAATACTCAGCTCGGAGGAGCAGAAGGTCAGGAGATAGTGGAGAAGCCTTATACAGAATGGATAAATGATGACAAAGTTCGTTTTTGGCTGGATGCAATGGCCATGGAGCTCATCTTACAATCTTTACCAGCACCACTGGTTGTTGAAGCCTTAGAGCACAAAAACGCCTAAAAGATGTGGGAATTTCTTGGCTCACTCAGTCAAGAAACAACTTAAATGAAGCAAAACAAGCTTCAAAACTGTGTAGATAATTATAAATCTTTTCAAATGCTTCCTGGTGAAAATGCCAAATCAATGGAAGCTAGATTCAATGCTATTATCTGCGAGCTGAAAAACTTGGGGATAACATACGAAGTTGCTGATATGAATGCAAAAATTCTCTCCAAAATGCCCAAGGAGAATTGGTTCGTCAAAGCCACCAGCTTGAAGGAGAAGGATCTCTCCCAGATGACGACCAAAGACGTGTTCGCCCAGCTCGAAGCCCATGAATGTGAAATACAAATGGCAAACAGGAATGAAGCAGTGCGAAGTGTCAACACACATCCAGAAGGAGATGTTGCCTTTTTCGTAAAAAGGGAGTTCAAGAGAAAGCCTCAAAAGCCTTACCAAGCTGACATATCTTCCGGACAAACGTCCGCATCTAAGTCAGCACCAATATCTTCCAACGAGAAAAAGGAGGAAGAGAGCTCAATTAAGAGCTTGAAGAGCAAATGAGGAAGCTGACTAGACTTTTTGAGATAGCCAAATCCAAGAAGAAAGGTTCACAGTCAAGTGAACTGAAGTTCAGCAAAAGACCTCCCAGAGGTTGCTTTGAATGCAACTCTCCAAATTACCTCAAGTACGAGTGCCCATTAGTTTCCGAGGAGGAAATGGAGCACTTGAAGAGGGTGTTAAAAAAAAAAGCCTCCAGGGCAGTTGCTAAGGCCATGTTAACCAGAACTAAGGTGCCTGACCTCTCAGACAATGACGATGGCTACTACACATCAGACGATGAGGTAGTGGAAGGAGCCTTCCTGGTGCTGATGGCCAAGCTAGCAGAAGAGGAAGAAACTGAAGCAGAGTCTAAATCCAAGTAAATATCCCTAACTCAGTTTCTATTCCTAGAGCATGCATAGAAGACAACTCTGAATCTTATTGCTCAAAAACAGAGGATGTCATATTAGAGGTTATAAAAAGAGAATTTGCTGAAAATGCTTTATTGAAACTGAAGGTTTCAAAACTGACTAAGAAGATCCAAAGATCGAAGTCAGTAAGTGAAGAGCTAGCCAAACTTAGAGAGGAGCATTCTATTTTACTTGAATCTTTTAAATCTATATCTGAAGAATGCGAGTCTCAAAAACTGAAAATTGCAAGTGACCAAAAACTTATTTGTTCACTTTATTCTAGCACTAGCAAAATTTTAGAAGCTCTAAGTTTACAAAGACATGGCTCTAATAAATTAGGTTTAGGATTGTCAGAAAGTAATTTGAGCAATCATGCATCAACTTCTGAAACTAGAAATATCTCAAATCATCATTTTAGAAAGAATTCTAGTTTAGAATTAAAGTTGTTAGGTAGGGGAGTAGTCAGTATGGACAAAAACTCCTTAGGGCCAATCAGGATAGAAGGGGACAGTCAGTTTCAAAATTGACCTCAATGCCCAAGTTTACAAACGGTTTGACTTACAAGTCAAACAAACCTGAGATGAAGCCCAGAATGCCTAGGAAGTGGGATAAGCTGAATGTTCATAATACTAGGAAACCCACTTCAACAGCCAAAACTGAACTTTATAGAAAGTCAGTTTCATTTTCGGATTTTAGAAATCCGAGGTTCTCAGCTCATAATTCATATGAGAGGAGATCTTATCTGTATAGAAGGAACAACTATACGAGGTTTGAGTCCAATCATTTTCCCATTTTAAGGACTATGAAGACTATACACTCCGGACTCAGTTTCCGAGAACCTAACAAAAACTCAATTTCTAGGCAGTCAGTTTCTAGGAAGTCAATTCCTAGGAACTCAGTTTCTCACAAGGTTTCACACACTCACTACCTTCCTTCAAACATGAACAAAAATTGCATCAATTATTTGAATAGGAAGACAAAGGTAAAAGTTATTGCAACACCTTGGTTCAAGGTGAAGCAAGTATGGATTCCAAAAGGCTGGAACCATAAGACTAACCCTGCAGGACCCGCAGAAATACGGGTACCTTTTGTCTAACCTTATCTGTTTTGCAGGTAAAGGGTCACTAAGATCAATCTAAAAAGAAGAAAAGATCTTGGATATTGAACAGTGGATGTTCAGCTCACATGACCGGTGACAATAGTCTTCTCTCAAAACTGAGATTGACAAGAGGACCACTTATCAGTTTTGGAGATGACTCAAAAGGCAGAGTAACTGGCAAATGATGCTTGGAATGCAATGGAATCATCATCAACAATGTATCCTTGGTCACCAATCTCCACTACAATCTGCTGAGTGTGAGCCAACTTATCCAATTCAGATATGAGGAGACATTTTCCAAAGAAGAATGTTGGATCAACGACAAAGACTCCAAGTAGACTGTGCTGAGAGGTGTGAAGAAAGGAAGTCTCTATTATGTGGATTGGGAGAGTGGAAAGCCTGACACTTGCCTTGTCGCAACAAGCTCATCCCAAGAAGGAGTCAACTGGCTATGGCATAAAAGACTTAGCCATCTGAATTTCCAGTCAATCAAACATCTTGCCAAACACAAACTTGTGGAAGGACTACCACAAGTTAGCTTCAAGAAGGAAGAACATGTCTGCAGAGCATGCAAGATGGGAAAGCAAACCAAAGCAACGTTCAAAAATCAACCCATCACAACCAGCACAAGCAAGATCCTCGAGCTACTACATATGGATCTATTTGGACCAATCAAACCGCCAACCATTGGAGGAAAAAGATTCACTCTAGTTGTAGTAGACGACTACTCCAGATACACTTGGATTAGGCAGATGACAACAAAGGATGAAGTAAAAATTCAGCTTCCAGAGCTCATCCTTTAAGTGTTGTGTTGTGTTGGCCTTCATCGCAGTATCCTAGCAACTGCCCTCACTTTGGCAATGATCTCTATATCGGATTCTTTGGCAACCCTATCAAGCTTTTTAACTGCGACAACTTTTTCATCACCATTTTCATCTTTTAGGACCCCTTTATACACTATGGCGGCACCACCCCTGCCTAATTCTTCCTTGAATTCGACTGTAGCTTCTTGTAGCTCACTAAAATCCAAGCTTATTATCATGTTCACTCCAGCGAGATGAACCGTAGTTGCTCCAATCATCATCCATCTTTTTCTGCCTTTCGAATAGAAAATAGACAATAGAAGGAAGAAGAACAATGAACAACCTAATGAGACTGACACTGTTGTGATGAGAGTAGTCGAGCTTTTCCTCCGAAAATATGAGTCACTCCCAGAGATGTTGGTGTTGGTGGTGTTTAATCTTATCTTCACCAATGCCATTCCATCGAAGCCAGAATCCTCCCTCCCATTGAAGAAAGGGAGTGACTTCTTATAACAATTTCTGGAATGATATACTGCAACAGCACAATAACAATCGGTGAGGCAATAATTCCGACACCACTCTTCGTCCACATTCAGCATCTTAGCATAATCCACATAAAGCCAATTTGTGGTGTACATAACCTTCAATCTGAAATTTTGAGCATCTTCATCCGATTTCTCATCACATCTATGTTGCAGAAAATCGGGTTGGCAACCATTCAATCATCCCTCCCTCGAAGAGTAACCGTCGGGGCAGCCGCAACTAGGCCTTCCATCAGCTCCCATGGAGCAAATGCTGTTGAAACCACAAGCGCCGCCTCTCGTATCATTTTCCTTGAGATCAATACATATATTAGAAGGGATAAAATCATGGACAGACCAAGCTTTTGATGAAGTCTTATACACAGTGTCGGAAAACACCATCATATTTTAGTATCAGTCTCTGCCGAGACTGGCCGACTAAAGCTGATCTGAATCCAAACACATTTCTAAGTATGGTTCTATCATGCGCAATGACGTAGATGCTGTTGGATTGGTTGAAGACCAACCGGAATCCGGCTCCAAAAGTCTTTGATGACAAATACGGTGAATTGTTATCATCCAAGGGAAATCTTCTGGTGTAGAGAACTAGATTTCCATTAGCTTGAATCCTCCTTGTTAGAGTATACGTGATTCCATCTCATGCATCGTCATGCAGCAGCTGCGCACATATGGACCTTAGATATTCTAGAAGCTAGATATTCTAGAAGCAAGTTAGTTGTAACAGATTCTAGAGTCTTCTTTTCTGTTACACAAAGTTGTTGAGCTGGTTGAAGCTATCAAATGTATCTATATATACACAACTCTATACAACATGAAAAAGTGATGATAAATCTACAATTTTCATTTCTCTTCAATATGTTTTTCAACAAAGTTTAACATGGTATCGAGCCACAACTGAGCTTCCCATCATTATCTTTTATTCTATCTTCTTTTTCCCTCAATTCAGTATGACGACCACAATCAGTCTTCCATCAGTATCTCTCAAGCTCACTAGAACAAATTATAATTACTGGCAGCTACCAGTGCTCTCTACTGTGCATGCATTCGGCTTGGATGATTATCTTCTCGGTATGATTCAAGCTCCAACAAAGTTTTTACCGTCGGATCGTGATAATTCCAATGGAGATTCTCAGGCATCTTCTCCATTTCAGTTGAATCAAGCTTACCTTGATTGGGTAAACAAGGACCAACTGTTGGTGAGTTGGTTATTATCTTCTGTTTCTGAATCCATGCTCGAACATATTGCAAGATGCTCGTCCGCTTTTGAGATCTGGAGTGTGCTTGATAAGCTATTTTAGAACAACTCCAAAGCACGTGTTCTTCAGCTTCGGAGTCAGCTTCATGCGATGAAGAAAGGATTGATGTCGATCGATGAGTATATGGAAAAAATACGTGAAATCGCAGATGATTTGATTGTTGTGGGGCAAGATATTTCTGATGATGAGTTCATACTCCACATCCTTGAAGGAGTAGGAAGTGAGTATGATGTTGTTATGGTGAACTTGACATCCAGAATCGACAAATTCACCATTCTTGAAGTGCACTTTGTGTTGTAGACACATGAGCTACGTCTACAAGCTAATTATTCTGGTTCTCAGCTCACTCCGTTGGTTGCTCATGTTGCTATTAATTCCTCTAACACATACACCTCTGGTAATTCATTCAGAGGAGGTCGTGGTGGTAGATCTAGAGGTCGAGGCGGAGGAAGATACGGCTGCAATCGAGTTTTCTATCAACTCTGCAGAAAGGCGAACCACATTGCATATAAATGCTTCAAGCACTTTGATGCGAATTTTACTGGACCTGATTCATCATATGACGCGTCCAATTAGGCTCTACTTGCATCTTTTACCCTACTATGGATGATCAAGCATCTGATTGGATTATTGATAGTGGTGCAACATCTGACATTGCTGCAAACTTGGGCAAGCTCCAGCTCAAGGATAAGTACACCGGTCCCGACTCCGTGACTGTTGGAAATGGCTCTTCTCTTCCAATCACTCACATAGGTACATCTCTTCTTTCTACTTCCAGTCCTCATCATTCCTTGTTACTCAACAATATCCTATGCGTGCCTAACATCACAAAAAATCTTATTAGCATATCACAATTCACTAAAGACAATAATGTTGTGATAGAGTTTCACCATTCTTGTTGCTTGATTATGGACAAGGTGACAAATCAGATATTGTTTTGCGGCCAACTGAGAAATGGGTTATACCAGCTAGATCTCCGTCAACTGCATAACTCTTCCAACCTCTGTTATCTGACCAGCACTACACCATCCTCCATCCAAATCTCGCACAATCGACTAGGACACACCAACTCAAAAACCCTCCAGAATGTACTGCAGTAAGCAAATATTTCTGTTTCTTCTCGTGATATGTTGTTTTGTAATTCTTGTTCACTAGGCAAGTTACACCAATCTGCTTTCAGTTCTCGGCCTGATAGGTCTTGTAAACCTTTCCATATTGTTCATACAGGCATTTGGGGGCCTGCCTCTACACCATCTTATGAAGGTTTTAGATATTACATACACTTTATTGATGACTTTACCAGATTTACATGGATATTTCCTATGAAACAAAGGTCTGATACTACCTCTATTTGTTTAAAGTTTCTTGTCTATGTTCAAAATCATTTCCATACAACTATACAAACCATTCAGTCAAACTGCGGTGCCAAATATAAACCTCTCATTACCTTCTGTGAAAATCATGGCATCCTAGTTCGAAACTCATGCCCGTAAATATATCCTCAAAATGGGTTGGCCGAGCGAAAGCATCTTCATATAGTTAACACTGGTTTGTCACTCTTGGCTCAAGCACAACTTCCCTTTTTCCTTCTGGTGGAATGCCTTTGAAACTGCCGTGTTCATTATCAACAGGTTACCAACACCAACTCTCAACTCTAAATCTCCATATTTTTGGCTTTTCAAAGTTAATCCTGACTATAAGTTTCTTCGTACGTTTGGATGCTCATGCTTTCCTTATCTTAGGCCTTATAATTCAGCTAAACTTGAATTTCGCAGCTCATAGTGCATTTTTCTTGGTTATAGCTTAGTTCATAAGGGTGCAAAGTTCTTAAGCTCTACAGGTAAACTGTTTATTACACGCACTGTAGATTTTAATGAACTTGAGTTTCCTTATGCTTCTTTGTTTCCTACTGATGCTCCTACCATCACACTAAATACTCCTTCATTTTCTATTCCCATATCTGATACACCCTTACATAATAGACATACTCCCTTGTATCAGTCAGCTTCTCATTCACCTTCTGAGTCTCCTGCTCTAGAAACTCCACCTCCATCTCCCTTACATGAACCTCCCCTACAAAATGAGAATGCTGATCTTATTCCCTTGCCTGAACAATCAAACTCCCTTCTTGCCTTACCGAGCCACCCTATGGTCACGCGGAAGAATGGGATTTTCAAACCACGCGGATTTTTAACCACTAATTTAGCTACTGTTGAGCCGTGTACAGTTGAGCAAGCCTTATCTCATCCGAATTGGAACAAGAGTTTGATGCATTGATGAGAAACAACACTTGGAGTCTAGTTCCTGCTGAGCCTTCTATGCATCTGATCTCCAACAAGTGGGTTTTTCGTATCAAGCATAAACCTGATGGCTCTGTGGATCGCTTTATGGCTAGACTGGTGGCACGGGGGTTTGAGCTATAAGTTGGGGTTGATTACTTTGACACGTTCAGTCCTGCGGTTAAGCCAACGACGGTGCGACTTGTTCTTTCTTTGGCCGCTACTTTCAACTAGGATGTTCAACATATTGATATTAATAACGCCTTTCTTAAGGGCGTTTGAAAGAAACTATACATATGGTTCAACCGGCTGAGTTTGTTGATCAAAGGTATCCAACTTATGTTTGCAAGTTTATTCGGTCATTGTATGGTCTCCGGCAAACTACGAGGGCTGATAAACTCGGTTTTCTACTCACTTATTGCATTGTTTTCTCTTTTCTTTTATGCATTTTAGTTGTTTTCTTGAATAAATTGAGCATGAGTATAGTTTTGTAGGGTATTATGCTTGTCATGGTAAGATTTCGCAGGTTTTAGGCCAAATCCAATGGAAACTCGTACCGAAAGCAGCAGATGTTCAAAGAAATAGTCACGACTTCTTCCACAGATGGAATCTGAGATAATGGAGCATAAATTTTTAATATATTTGAGTTATCTTTCTAATGCAACTGGAATCGGGTCAATCAGAGTTCGGGAGTGAAAGTTATGGCCAAAATTGTGAGACTGCGCAGAAGGGTCGGAAGTGGCGAGGTCTCTATTTCGACCGAGTTGAAGGCCATCTCGACCAGGGCAGATCCATCTCAGCCGGGGCAATGTTCATTGATCGATGCTAAATCTGCATACAAATTATAGCAAAGGGCAAATAAATTTATAAGTACCCGAAGGTTGTCGAACCCACAGGGATAGTGCAACGAGGGAAAATCATATACTGAATATAGTTTTTAAAACTCTTGTTTGGGTGAATCAATTCAAAAGGTTTTGGGTTTTTCAAAACAAGTAAATAAAAAGGATGGAATTCAAATATTAGAAAGCACAGATTCTAGGAAAATCTACCAAACTGATGAACTTGCAAGAATTAAATATTCAAACCTATAAAACACAATTTTGGTGGAAAACCTTTTATTGTGGAGTTAATTCCTTGGTCGGGCAATTAAAACCTAAATTACTAATTAGTGATCTATCTCCTCTCGGTCTCAAAATACACCAATTAATCAATTTCATAAAGATCTAGATTTTCCTACAATTGAAATCTTCGTGGTCAGACAGATAATCAAAAGTATTAAACTCTCACTTCCTATTATCGATTTTCACCTTTCGGTCCTTCAATCAATAACTAAAACCTATTCCAATTTTCATCTCTCGATCCTTCAACTGAAAATAGATTTGAAATAAAATCAAAGAGTTTAAACCAATACAAGGGTTTGAATAAATAAATCTAAACAAGCATCACGAAAGGAGAAACCCTAGAACCTGTTTAGGGTTCTAGCCTAACATATTGAAAGTAAACATTGCAAGGAAAATTAAATATTGCATCGAAAAGTAAAGGTTTAACAAAAAGTAAAGAGGAATTCTAACAAAACTTAAAGAAAACAGAAAACTAATGTAAAACAATATGGGAAAATAATAAAGAAGTCTAGGTCCCTAATTCTGAGCTATTGAAGAGTTTATATAGTAGTAGGGTTGAGGCCTTGGATGTATATCTTCAAAAGGTATGATTTATTGCCTCCATATTGATGTATATCTTGTTCCCCAAGCAATTCTCGCCCAAAATATATGAAAATCCCGCAAAATCCCGCCAAAATAGTCTGTCTCGCCCGAGATGGCCCTTGCCACGGCCGAGATGGAGAATTCGGCCCGGCTGAGCTGGCTTCATTTCAGTCGAAACAGAGACGTTTCCGCCACTTCCGACACTTCTGCGCAGTCTCACGGTTTTGACCATAACTTTTGCGTCCGAACTTCGATTGACCCGATTCCAATTGCATTGGAAAGATAATTCAAAGATCTTTCAAATGATATGCTCTATTAGCTCAGATTCCAACGGTGGAAGAATTAGTGACTATTTCTTTGAACATTTGCTGCTTTCGGTACGGGTTCTCCATTGGATTTGGCCTAAAACTTGAAAAATCTCACCATGGAAAGCATAATACCCTCTAATATATACTCATGCTCAGTTTATTCAAGAAAATATACTAAAATGCATAAAAGAAAAGAAAAACAATGCGATAAGAGAGTAGAAAAACGAGCTTATCAAACCCCCCAAACTTAAACACTTGATTGTCCTCAATCAACAAAAGAAAGAATCAAAAGTTCAAGCAGAAGAGTAGTGCAATGCCTCACAAGATTCATCACATTCGAACTCGCAAATCTACTAAACATCAACACTTTTGAAAGAATCAGAAAACCTGTAAACTGTGGAAGACTCACATGGGAAGTGTTTTGCTCATTCACTCAAGTGTTTAGGATAATTATGAGATCACACAAAAGTCATGCAAATCAAGTTCTACCATAGGCTTGCAAATATTCTAAATCTCCACTGCAAATATGTGCACACAAGTCTAAGATCAGAAAGGACTTTATTCAAGGTTGTAATGTAGGCTTTTTGTGAAAGGTAGGGAAATATGGCCAAGTGACTAAAATCAATCAAGTTGTACTTCCTCAATCAATCCAAACCACCTTCTATGAACATCTACCCTTCTCCTCAAATATTCAACATCAAACAAGGCTCTTTTATTTACATATTTTTCTTTTTTTTTTTCACACATCCTTTTATGCTCTTAAACAATTTTGAATATTCATTTGAGCTTATAAGGATTAACAAACACAACAACTATTTATTTTCTCTTTCTTCTTTTTCTAGAGCCCAACCTTTTCTTTTGCTTTTACCCTTATAATAATATCTTATCCTTCTCAAACAAATCCCAACCCACTCTCATAGACAAGAGTTGATTCCCCTATTTATTTCCAACTCATAGACAAAGAAAGAAAATATCATAGGCTCAAAAGGGCTGACTAGGGATAATATTTAATTAGGACTGTGTATGGGAAAATAGGCTAAACAAAGATGGCCTAAAATCACTTCCTAAACCTGTGCACACTAGCAGTCTTGAAAAAGAAACAAAGCAAGTTCTAGAGAAACTCGAAATTGCAGACACACTCACAATCGAAATTCAGGCTCAAAAACTCACACTAGGGACAATTTTTCTTCCACAGTAAACATCAAATCTTCATCTATCTCATGCCAACGCAAGTATCAAAACAAGAAATCATGCGGTATTCACATTCATAGACATACTCGACCACTATCACGATCAACGCAGATTAAAGTCAATCAATTCTCATCTCGCATCAAAGTTCTAGGGTTCAAACATGCTCAAATTCCCACAATCTCGCTTTTTATTCAAAAATTACCCATGCAAAAATTTAAATAAAGCAAATAAAAGATAACAAAGAGTTTCAAAACCCTTAAATCTTCATTCCCTCAAACTTATTCGAAAATCAGAGAGAATAAGTTTGAAAGTCAGATTCAGAGTTTGAAACTGTACCTGATTGTTGGCCTCAGACACCAACTTTTTATCCTTCATCTTCAAACTCCTGACCGGCGTGGATTTGTGTCTGCTGGCACTCCATCTCGGCCGTGGCGAACATCATCTTGGCCGGGATGGAGCCTTCTTGTCGACCTCTATCTCGGTCGAAGTATCCCACGTCTCGGGCTTCTATCTCGACCGTGGTAGCCTCTGCCTCGGCCGAGACAGACTTCAAAATATATATATTTTTTTAAACCAAAATCAGAGTAAAGTAACAGAGATAAACAAAAGAAATCGAAAATACTACAAAGAGAAGGGAAAAATTGAAAACACAATGGGTTACCTCCCATTCAGTGCCTTATTTACCATCGTGGCTTGACTCAGTATTAGCTCAGCAAGGCGGTCGAGTCCAGACTCATCGACCCCTTGAGTCAATCATGAAGACTTTTCGGTTTTGAATGACGGTGGTGTACTCGGAAGGAGGCAGCTTAATTGCCGATTTCACTGACTCGTTTCCTCGTTCCCACCGGATGGCTTCTTCTTCTTCCTCCGGTGTCTCGTCGTCTTCTTCCTCTTCTTCATCAGTAGTGATCCGGTTGCACTCCCCTTTCCTCTTGTTCTTGTCTATGCAAAAGGTTATAGACTCTTCATTCCCTCTCAGGGTAATCTCTCCCTTTTTGCAGTCGATCAGGACACCAGCTGTGTCGAGGAACTCTCTCCCCAGGATCATCGGAGTGTTGGCATCTTCCTTCATGTCGTGGATGATGAAATCTGCAGGGAAGATTAAATGCCCAACACGTATAAGAACATCTTCTACAATACCTTTGGGCTTGGACACAGATCGGTCCGCCATCTGGAGGGTGATTGTAGTGGCTCTCATCTCTCTGATTTCCAGCTTCTTGTAAATGGACCAGGGCATCAGGTTGATGCTCGCCCCGGTGTCACATAGCACATTCTGGAACTCTTTGCCTCCGATCTCGATAGGTATCGAGAAGCATCCTGGGTCTGATCTCTTGATGGGGATCTGCTTCTGCAATAATAAACTGTACTCCTCATGAATCCTCACTGTCTCATTCTCCATGAATTGCTTCTTTTCGCTCATCAGTCTTCTGAGGAACTTCATGTAACCTGGTATCTCCCTGAGAGCTTCAACAAGAGGAATGTTAATATTTACCTTTTTTAAATTTTCATCAAAATTTTTGAATTTAGAATCTTCCCTCTTTTTCGCGAATCTCTGTGTGAAGGGCATTGGAGCAACAGGATCAACTCTTATTTCCTCCTTCTCTTTTCCTTTCTCGCCCAGTCTGGGCCTCTGTTTCGACCGGAATGTGGCTGACTCGGCCGTCCTGCTTTGCTTCTGCCCCGGCCGTTCTTGGCTTGTCTCGGCCGGGCTGGCTTCTTCTGTCTCGGCCGTGTCGCCTTCTACCTCGGCCGGCCTGATCTCCTATGCCTCGACCAGGATGGGATCCATCTCGGCCGAGACAGAGCGGTTTTCCGTGGGATTTTTCTCCCCTGCTTCACTTTCTCCTCCTTCCGGGTTGCTCGGGCCTTCATATCTCCTTCCAGATCAAAGTGAGATGGCGTTGAGTGACTTTTCCTTTGCTGGGTTTGTTACTGTTATGCTCGGAAGTTGACCCGGTTTGTGCTGATTTCCCAAGGTGGCGGAAATCTGACTCAACTGGGTGTCCATCATCTGCAGATGCTTTGTCATCAGTTGCATGTGATTGGCCATCCCTTTCACCTCATTCTCCACCTTGTCGAATCTGTTGTCTGAGCTCTTTATGAACTTCTCAAGTGTTTCCTCTAGCACAGACTTCTTTTTCTCCACAATTTTGCCTCCAGTACCTACATCAAAATCAGGGGGAGCGTGCTCTGCAGCAGTGGGGTTAGCATAAGAAAAACCAGGGTGTGATCGCCCATGGTTGTAGTGATACCCCTGATTACCTCGGTAGTTATTGTGATAACCACACCTATGTAGTTTACCTCCGTTCATGCAGTTCCAGATGAACTGCTTGCTCCTCGGTTGATGTAGTCAGCCTCCACCGGTACAATTGCCATGCTTTTCTCAGTAGGATTGGCAGCAACCTTTGTGGTCCCCAGCTTCTCAATTTCCTCTCGGAGCTTCTTTACCTCCGCGATCACATCGAATTCTGTCTTAGCCTCAACAGCTTTGACTGGAATCTGTCTCTCAGTAGGCCATTGGTGGCTGTTCAGTGTCATGTCTGCTAGAAGCCTCATACTTTCTGCTCCACTTTTCTTCATCAAGATCCCGCCATGCATCCACCAATTCCTTCATGTGAGGGTTCAGACCTTCATAGAAGTGGCAGACCGGCATCTCGAGATCAATTCCATGTCCAGGGCAGAGTCGCAGGAGCTCCTTGTACCACTTCCAGGCTTCATGCAGTGACTCATCATAGAGCTGCTTGAATGTGGTGATGGTAGCTTTCCTCTTCAGTAGCAGGCTCGGTGGAAAGTAGTTGGTGAGGAATGCTGCTCGCAGCTCCTCCCATGTCCCAATTTGGCTTTTATCAAGCCTAGCATACCAAGACCGTGCCTCGTCTCTGAGTGAGAACGAGAACAGTCTCATCCTGATGACGTCTTGGGGGACTCCATTCTGCTTTATCGTGTCGCACACCTCTATGAATTGGTTGAGGTGGGCATACGGATCCTCTATGGCTCTCCCCCCAAACTGGTTCTGCTGCACCATCAGTATCAGACCTGTGCGCAGCTCAAAATTGTTGGCGTTGATGCTAACCCTGAATCCTGCTTCCTCCTGTTGTGCTAAAAATCTGTCCAAGATGGACCTCTATGGAACCACCACCTATCTGTTGTTCAGCTCCGCCAATCTTGCGGCTTGCTCGGCTTGGGTAGCTTGGGCTGCAAGAAGTTGCGCCCTCAGTTGCTGCACCTCGTCCACAAACTGCCTCTGCTCCTCCGGTGTCATGTTCTGCAGAGGGGCTTCTTGATTCTCTTCCATCTCCAAATTCAAACCTCTTTCCTTTCTTTCTGATGTTTCTGCAGGCTGCTTCGATCTCTGGTATAACGGGCTCGAGTGTCTTCCCTTTGATCCGTGTGTTCATGCACGTGCACAGTAAATGAGGAAAAGATCAGGCTGTCCCGACCATTTTGGATTTTATCTCGACCGGGATTGAGGTTTTCGTCTCGGCCGATTTGTGACTCAACTCGGCCGGGATGGAGAATTCATCTCGACCGTGGTGGGACTCACCTCGGCCGAGACAGACACGACTCAGAAAAACTCACGCGAATGGAAAACACAGCGACGAACTCCAAAACAAATAAAAATAATACTAAACTCGAAAATAAAAAGAAAGAGTACAACCCAATCCAGAAGTTCTTCAACTTTCCAGTAACAACTCGCCGTCTGACTACTTGATCACTGATATTTCTACCAGATTAATTATAATACAGTGGCCAAATAAATTTATAAACCCTAAGGTTATCGATCCAGGGGAATTGTATGGGGAAACTATCCTATATACTAGCTATGATCCTAAAATTCATTGTTTGAGTGATCCAAAATCAGGGTTTTATAAAAGTAAAGAGAACAATGCAGAAAATTAAAGAAGTTTTGGAAAGCAAATTAAAGAACACAGATTCTAGGGAAGAACTCTTATTATGGATAACATGTAGGAATCAATCAATTTAACAGGTGGAATACTGCAACAATGCTATATTTCCTGGTCTGGCAAATATAACCTAGATTACTAATTAGTGACTCATCTCCGCTCGGTCTCAAAGTACACCAAATTAATCAATCCGATAAGCAAATCAGTTCAATTCCTACATCTAGTACATCTGTTTGGATAGTGTAGATCATATCATGTATTCCTATTCCCACTATTAATATTCACCTCTCGGTCCTTCTATCAATAGCTAGATATCTAAATCAATCGTCACCTCTCGGTCCTTGAATTAATCTAGAATTATGAAATAAACACAGGAATCATGAACCTAATTAATTAATCCTAACATGCATCCATAATAATATTCAGCCCCTAGAACCCGCTAGGGTTTCTAGCCACTCATCGTAGATAGAAATCCAAAAGAAAACATATTAAATTGCATAAAAGTAAAGAACTTACAAGAAAAATAAAGGGTTTCGTGTTTCCCAAGTCTCCAAACTCTCAAAACACAATTATAAAACGAAAAATATGAAAAGGCATTTTAAAGTTCTCGATTTTAGAAGGCTATTTATAATGGTGGATGTGTATCCTATCGAATCTAGGGCTAAAGATATGAATAAATCCGAATTTTATCAGATTTCCGCACCAGAAAATACCCCTTCCTCGACCGAGGAAGATTCCACTCGATCGAGGAAGCATTTTTGGCTCTTCGATCGAGTAGAAGTGTCTTCGGTCGAGGAAGCCTTTCGCCCTCCTGCGCGATCTCACGGTTTTGGCCATAACTTTCTCCTCCGAACTCCGATTGACCCGATTCCAGTTGCGTTGGAAAGCTAATTCAAAGATATTTCCATCCATGTGCTCCATTAGCTCAGATTCCAACTTTGGAAGAATTCGTGCATGTTTCTTTCAACATCTGCTGCTCTTGGAATGGGTTTTCCATTGAATTTAGGCCTAAAACCTGTAA
>JAPKLW010005896.1:1549-19122 GCA_026898455.1 Plectranthus barbatus | reverse complement strand
AGTAACCATGATAAATCAAACAAGGTATAACCACGATAAAACATGGAGCAGCCATGATAAACCTTTAAATATACATGAAAACAAAACCAATGGATTAACCATTATAAACATTAACAAAATAAACCAAAATAAACCACAAGATTTAAAAAATAGAGAGTGTAAGAAATAAAGAAGAGAGTAAGAAATAAAGAAAGTCTCCCCCTGAGTCTCATGATGTCTCCCCCTGAATGGTAGCTGGAAGGAAAGCTTACAACTTCAACCTTTTATTTGATGTGTTGTGGTAGTCGGTTAAGTGCGGAATGAGGCAGAGGTGCAGCAGCAGTGTTGAATCAGACTAAGTGAAAGCCCTGCAGATGTTAAAGAATACAAGCTCAACAATTCATGAATAAATTAAACAACTGACCTTTACCTATGTGGTAGAGTAGTTCTGCTTGTTCCTCGGTTTCTGCTGTTATACCATGTTGGAGTTAGACTTTTCAAAGTCTGACATGGGATCATCTTCAAAGTATTTGGTATATGTGGTGTGTCTTCCAACAGACTCTCCTTCTGACACTTTCTTCTTTCCTTTAACTATGTAATCATTTTCAAGCTCTCCACTTTCTGAGAAGGATCTACATGTAGTTCTCATATGTTGTTGTGTCAGTATAGCAGTCTTCTTCTGGTTTGTTAGTGTTAGACCTTTCTGACACTTCGACATCTTAATCAAAACTTGGGATGTGAGTTGAAAGTTTCTGTATATGCTACCCCCTTCCTCTTTTTGGCTGGTTTTACTCCCTCATCGTGATGGTTTCATCAAATAGTCTCTCAGATCTGTGTGTAGGGAAAGTAGTGCTACCTGCTATCGTTAGACTGTTAATAATCACCTTCAATTCACCGTGGTTGTCTGGGTTGATAGGATTATGGTGTTATCCAGGAAGATTTGATATAGAGGTGGTGCAGACAGAATAGCTTCAATTGCAGCATCAGATTTTTGTCTGCCTTAATTTGTTCATCTCTGACAGAGGGCATGTCGGACTTCTCTTCTGGACCACCAGGAGTGAATTTTGTAGTGATAGTTGTTTTTCAGAGGCTAGAGGGTTATAGATTTCAGTAGTAGGTTGTTTTTTTTTCTTTTTTTTTTTGGTTGAGATTGAGAAGAAGAGCGAGGTGGCGATTTTGGCTTCTCAAGAGGATTAGCCATTTCTGTAGAAAATGGAATGGGAGAGGGTGAAGTTTGTTGATCGGCTAGAACTTTAGAGATAGAGTTTTGTAGTGCTTGAAAGTCGCCGGAGCTGAGGACTGCCTTGAGGAGCTCCTGAATTATTATTATTATTTTTTTTTGCCATGGTGATCTGAAAGGAGAGAGAGAACACAAAACAAACACAAGAAGAGAGCAAGACACTGTAGACAAGAAGTTGAAGGGTTGCTCTTGGTTAAATGCGTTGTGATGTGACGTAAGTCGGAAAAGAAGAAACTACAATATATAGTTAAAATATGCAAATAGTGGAGTGCAAAAAAACAAGGAAACCCTGGTCATATTTTTAGAACTAACAAATTTAATCAGATTCACTTAACATTCGAAAATTAAGGGATAAGATTTTTGTGTTTCAAATGAAATTAAACCTAGATAGGATCAAATAACTGTAACCTAGAATTTAGATGATGAAAGATTTGGAAAGAGAAACGAATTTCTGAGAAATAGCAACGTCCTACAGTAATAAAGAAAACAAAACAGCCTGTTTAAGAGTTTAAGCAAAGTTATTGTTAGAGTTACACATTGTGAATTTATCAACATCCTTCCACAGAGGTTGTGTGCCTAATCAACTCCAACCTCTAGTACTAGTTGACATAAAGAACATTGCTTTATTTAGAAATTTTTCCACATGAGTTGTGTTCTAACAACGTTCAACTCACAGTACTTTTTATGATTTTAGCAATGATCACAACAATCACGTTTTATAGTCTGAAACCTCACACTTGTGTTTCTGACTTTACAACATGACAAAATAAATCACAAAAGGAAAAACAAACTCTAACAAAAACATGTACAAACTTTAACAGGCACAAAGATTTAAGTTATTACTGAGGGGAATTGCACATTCCCAGGGCATTTCTAAGAAAAGAATATCTTTCAAAATCCAAAGCCTTGGTAAAAATGTCAGCTATTTGATCTCTAGTAGGTATATATTTCAGATACACTAGATTCTTCTCCACTAGATCACGAATGAAGTGATGCCTAATATCAATGTGTTTTGTTCGTGAATGCTGAACAGGGTTCTTAGAAATCTCAATGGCATTAGAATTATCATATAAAAGTGTTAGAGTTTCAGGCTTAGTACTGTAATCATTTAACATTTGTTTCATCTATAGTAGTTGTGAATAATACCTTGAGATTTTGTGTACTTCGATTCAACTGTTGAAATTGATGAACACTTTTGGTCCGTATAGTCCAACAACCCCACATTATTACGTATTTGAAACCAACTTCCTCTTGTATCCTTTTTATTTTCAACTTCACTTTTAACTTTCCCTCAAATGTGACTCCACAAGGTAGAGTTGATACCTGTCACTTACAACAACACTCGAAAACAAATTGGGTTAATTTGTAGCAAAGTATATACGCCCACTTATAACCCCTTCAAACAATGTTAGTTTAACACTAACAACAACATTGAAATTGTGCAGTTTAACATCAAATCTCATTAGAGTTCTCCTAAGTCTCAAATATTCTAGACAAAAATCACTCATCAACCTCATAACATACTTGTTCTGAGGTATAAAAACATTCCTTTTAGTTTGATAAATTCTAAGACCTAGATAAAGGCTATATTTATCTATCATACTCATATAAAACATATAAGCAATAAATTTATAAAACGAATTACCAAGCCAAATAACAGAGGTACCAAACACACAATCATTGACATAAATTTTGACAATGATCAAAGCAATACTAATATTCTCGACACATAAAGTTTTATCCACATTGTCTCTTAAAATATTTATTTTAATGATAAATTGGATGAGGAAAGAGTACCTAGCTTTTGGTGCACGAGATTGAATGGATGTGAACATGAGATTGTCATTCAAATTCTCAAAAATATCCTTAGGTTCATATTGAGTCAGTGAGTCAGAAGATATACCATAGTCATCTTCAGAAATGTTGATGTTAGACTTCTCCTTCTTTGACAAATTGAAATCATCCTCTGGTCTAGGTACATGTACAATGTCCTTCAATGCTTGTTGATAGTCCTTTACTTTTCCTCCTCTTCCTCTTCCTCTTCTAGGTATTTCTCTCTTTTGTTGGTTGATAATATCGTGATAGAGTCTTTCAGACCTGCGAGATAGAAATAGAGAAATTCCAGCAGCTTTCAATCCTTCAGAGATGGCCTTCAAGTCGCCTGGATCATTTGCATTAATTGGGTTGTCAAACTCTCCTAAGAAGATCTGTGCAACTGGAGGTTCTTTCAGAATTTCTTCAGTTTCCTTGTCGAACAACATGTAGACTCTGACCTCTCGTCTCTAACAGGTGGGTTGTTAGACTTTTCAGTAGGGTTTTGTTCAGAGGCAGGGGAAGGTTTTTCTGATGATTGTGGCAGCGGAGATTTAGGTTTTTCAACCAGGGGCTCAGTGATTTCCATTAAAGCGGGTTCAATGGTTGATTTTGGTAGAGGACTTGAGATTTCAACAGACTTGAGTTTGTCAGGTTGAGATATTGTAGTAGTTTCAGACTCAGCAATGGGAGGTACAACGACAGTAGTGTTGGGCTGTGAAATTTTTCGGAGTTTCAGGTTCAGGTAGCTTCATCTCATTGTCAAAGTAAGTTTTTGGGGTTGATGTTAGACTTATGAGAGGTTTAACATATGTATTTGTTGTAGGTTCATTGACACTTTCTATGAGTCGGAACATGTCATCTTCCCCTTTCTTGTTTAGAATAATCCTTGCATTCTCAAAAACAACAATCACAGACTCTTGAATAGTCTGGACATGTGAGTTAGATATTCGATAAGCTCTACTATTAGTGAAATATTCAATGAAAAAACCATAAATGCACCTTAAATTCGACATCATAAGATAATCATGATCATCTAAAATATAACAAACACATGTAAATATCTAAGGTTTAACTTATTCATTTTCAAAGATTCATAAGAAATCATTACAATACCTTCAATTGAATGTAACATGTTCATTAAATGGCATGATAATTCTCAGTTCTAATGAACAAACTTTCAGAGATTGACATTATCTCAATCATTTTCAATTCATTAATAATATTATGTTGAAGAGATTTAGGAGAATAAAAATAAAGAGAGAAACAGTTACTTTCACAAAGGTTAGAAAACTCCTCATTCACAAATTCATTATCAATTCTAATTATAATCAGATTTGAATGATGGACCTTTTGAAGCTCTCTACAAAACTTATTTATCCAGGAAAGTATATCATATATATCTCTCATAAAGTCAACTCTAACAAATGTAGAAAAATCACCAAAGTTCTCAAATTCTATTGACTCAATTAATCTCACTTACTTAAAAAAAAAATGCGCGGTATAAATCATGCTCAGCATAAAAAAAAATGCGCGGTATAAATATATTGCCGGAAATTTAATTAAAAAATAATTTATTTACAAAGGGTTCGAATTCAAGGAATTCGAACCCATATTTAAATTAAAAAACCTGGGAGGTTCGAATTCCTGACATTCGAACTCGCTAGGTTTGTCCACATGTCTAGGGTTTCGGACACAAATGTCCACATGTTTAATTCTGGTGACACGGAGGGAAATCACCCTATTGGAATATTGCCTCAAGTGGAGCAACTCATTCTGTATAACAACAGTTTCTCTGGTTCAATGCATCCGTCTTTGTTCAACAATTCAAACCTACGGGTGTTACGTTTGAGTTACAATTCAGTGGGTGCGAATATTCCAAAGGAGATCGCAAATGCTTCTTCTCTTGAAATATTAACCTTGACCTATAATAGCCTCACGGGTAGTCTCCCAAGCGACATGTGCTATAATCTCCAAAACCTGAACACACTTTCCGTTGCGTTCAACCAACTTGGTGGGGAAATCCCATCAAATATAGGGAGATGCACACACCTTGAGCTGCTGTATTTACCCTACAATCATTTCAGTGACAACATCCCACCTGAGATTGGGAGTTTGAGCTTGCTCACAATATTGGATCTGGACAGTAATGATTTACGAGGTAAGAAGAATTCTTCCAACTTGTAATATTGATTTTATATTAATGATTGCTCAAGTTTGGTGGTGATCAGTAAAACATATAATAATTTCAGGAAGAGTTCCAGCATTTGTGTTCAACCTTTCTTCATTAATAGTCTTGAGCATCTCTTACAATAGTTTATCGGGAAGAATCCCAACCGTGCTCAATCTGCCAAAGCTTCGGGAGTTGTATCTTGGTCACAACAAATTGACGGGAAATATTCCATCTTCAATTTTCAACATTTCTTCAGTGACAGTGTTGGAATTAATGGATAATAGTCTGTCAGGTGTGTATACATATCCAAGTTTTAATTTGACTCTTACATTCTTCCTTGGAATTCATTAATTAAATGTGAAATAATTATCCATATTATATATGTCAATATATGATAGGGGAATTACCACAGGAGATTGGTACTCTGCCAAGCTTGGAGTGGTTATCAGTGTTCAACAATTCCTTCTCTGGCTCCATCCCATCTTCCATATTCAACTTATCAACCTTGAAGACTCTATCTCTTTCATTCAATGAGTTTTCAGGTAGTCTTCCTTGGGACATGGGGAATTCATTTTTCAATCTTGAGAAGCTTATTTTAGGTGATAACAGATTCAATGGCCCAATTCCAACCACTCTCGCAAATTCTTCTAAACTTGTTACCTTGGATATGGACAGTAACTCCTTCAGTGGCTCCGTACCCAATTTTGGTGATTTAAGACTCCTACAAGAACTTGGAATTTGGGGAAATAATTTATATGGTGCAGAATCCCCCAATCATGAGCTGACATTTCTCTCTTCATTATCTAATTGTCAATATTTAAAAGAATTGATAGTATCAGATAATCCACTGAATGGCATTCTATCCAATTCAATTGGGAATTTCTCCACTTCTCTTCTCGATTTCATTGCATCAAACAGCAGTATCAAAGGAGTTATTCCTTCTACCATTGGAAATTTAAGTAGTTTGATAAGTTTGTATTTGGATGGGAATCAGATTACTGGGATCATTCCACCAGCAATTGGGAAACTGAAGCAAATCCAACAACTCAGTTTTAGCAACAATCAATTGGAAGGATCTTTCCCCATTGCTATTTGTGGATTGAGTCATTTGGGGCATGTTTTTCAAAATCGGGATTCTATGTAGGATCGTTTTGGGAGGATGGAATCGGATCGGTAGAATCGGATCGTAAAATCGTAAGATTCTACGAAAAAGCAATCTAAACATACCCAAATAATCTAAAAATGTATTCTAGTATAGATTTACACATATTTAGTTCTTAATAATTGTATTTCTCATCCCTAAAACATCATTCTAGACAAATGCATAACCACCGGTAAAAAAGTTACTATTACTCGAGTATAAAATAAACTATGCAATTTCAATTGGCAAAATCATTCAAATATCAAGTCTAGTTTGCAATATAAAAAATAGTTGTAGAAATACTAAATTAAACATCATGTTAGACTTAAATATATCACATGATCAAAAAAATGGAACGCCAATGTTGAACATGCATTCAACTATGATCAACATCATCTTCAGATATGTTATCATCATCATCAAGACCTTGATCTCGATTTTCGCTTTGATCAGAAACTCCAACATTTGCATCGTCACTTAGAAGTCCATCTTCAATTTCATCAATCAGTCGATATTTGGGACTTCTCCTAACACGAGACCCAGATCCTTCACCACCTAAAACAAAATAAATAACAAAATAACTAACAAACTTTGTAATACTAAATTAAATCATATAATTATAAAGAATATAAGTAAGATACTCACATGTGTTACTTATGTGTGATGCAATAAATCCAATCTCATCAAGTTCTTCCTCATCTGAAGTATCAACTTCTGGATTTTCATCCAAAATTCTCAACCATCTATTGTCTTTTGGTAGAACGGGATTTTCTTTTTCTGTAATCCATTCATCATCGGAAGCAATATTTTCAAATAATACCCAGCAGCATGCAAAGGTTGACAAAGCATCTCTTCCCATCGTGTGTCAATAATATGAAAAATGGGATCATATCTGAAAAATGAGAAACACATATAAATATAAAAATAATTAAAAATGATATGCTAACAACTTTATTTTATTTTTACCTCTTCTTGACGCCTCTCAAGTTCGTTTTTATTTCTTCCTTGGCTCGCTCAATTGACTTGTAGAGAAAACCCATGGCCGGTTTATCATCAGAATCCACCATTCTCAATACTTTGATAAGTGGAGTCGCAATCTTGAGACACAATTCAACATTTGGCCAGAATGTTTGATTGTCAAAGATGATACTAGAAATTATTTCTCCTTTTTTCTTCTTTGCATGCACACTATTTCTCCACTTCTCTGATGTGAAAAAACACAATAATTCACCTTTAAGTTCGTGCAGACGACCCAAAGTCAAATAAGCTGTTGCAAATCGAGTAACACCGGGCCTAAGCAACTCCTTGCCTTTCGTGAACTCTTTCATCCAATTAACGACAGTACCCCAAGAGTAAATATAGGAAACTACTAACTTACCCTTAGAGATGGTATCTTTTTGCATCGAGTCATACTTCTCAAAATCTTCTAACATCAAATCTATGCAATGAGCAGCACAAGGAGTCCAAAAAAGATTTTTTCGTTTCTCCATTAACAATTTTCCAGCTGCCTTATAATTCGCAGCATTATCAGTGACAACTTGTACTACATTTTCCTCTCCTACCTTTTCTACAATGTCATCTAGCATTTCAAAAACTTTTTCTGCAGTTTTAGAAATAGAAGTAGTATCCAAAGAAGATAAGAATACAGTTCCAGAAGGACTATTCACAAGAAAATTACACATGTTTCTCTTTCTTTGATCAGTCCACCCATCTGACATGATAGTGCAACCAGTCTTTTTCCACTCACTCTTGTATTTTTTAATCAAATTTAGAGTTTGTTCAACTTCCTTTTTCAAAAAGGTAACTCTCATCTCATGATATGAGGGTGGTTTCAACCCCCTCCCAAATTCTCCTATTTTTTGAATCATTGTGGAAAAGTATGGATTCCTAACGGCATTAAAAGAGATAGCACTAGTATAAAACCATCGAGCAACAGACTGACAAACTTCATCTCTTTCCTTTTTTTTGAACTTCTCATTTAATGTTGCTTGTTTCCCCCCTCCCGTCTTAACAACAAACTTATCCATCGAGCCCCTACATATCTCCTCAATTTCATCATCCTCATGTGATTCATCAATTGTATTAAATTTCTTCTTAATTGATTTTGTAGACCCATCTGTACAACTTAGCAACTCAATCATTTCATTCCTAACATCTTCTGGTACTTGAGAACAAGGTTCAACATTCATGTGAGTGCAAGCTAAATGATGCTTTAACCTATAAATACCTCCTGATTTAATACCTGAACAATATTTACACTGCACCTTTTTAGCTGCAGAATCAATTTCAATGCCATGGATATGGAGAGGAGAAATCTTGGAGTAAGGAATATGTGATTAACATGGATCCGGATCTGGATATCGAAGGGTATGAACTCATTTATCCAATTAAACTTTTCCAAGATGGTGACATTTTGATGTTGCAGGAAGATCGTCGACTATTTTACTATTCTAGCAAGACTGGAACTACTCAAGAAATTGACATCTTTTCTACAGATCATGGCCTCAACTCAATTCTCCTCACTCCGAGCTTTCTCTCTCTTAAAAGCTTCGGAGTTGAGAATGGTATCTCATTCTGATTGAGACTGTTAAAAGAGGAGGTGAAGTGTTATAAAATTTACCCCAATGTAAGGATATATATATATATATATGCCATAATCAATTTGAATGGGGACTAGTTTGTGCTATAAAATTTACCCCAATGTAAGGAGAATAGTAAGTCATTGATTAATTCTTTTAGTAAAAAGATGAGAGTTGTATCTATAATTCAGGTCCTGTGTCCAAGCAGTTTGGAAACATGACTTGGCTAAAAACCCTGGATCTTTCTTTCAACACATTCACAGGTATGTTTAAAAGCTTTGCATTGTTTTGCTTTTGGTCATTTCGCAATAGTTATAGAATTTAATCAACCCCAACTAATGATAAATAAATTTGAAATTGATATATAGGTGAATTACCAGAAGAGATTGGAAATCTGGAAAATCTTGAGATTTTGGGGATGGGCTACAATGAGTTAAATGGTTCCATCCCCTCTTCCATATTCAATATCTCAACACTCAACCTAGTAGCCCTTCAACAGAATAATCTTTCCGGATTTCTTCCTCCAACCATGGGCCTCTCACTTTTCAATCTCCAAAAGCTTTATTTAGGTTCCAACAAACTCAGCGGCCAAATTCCCACCTCCATCTCCAATGCTTCCAAGCTCGTTGCTTTGGAACTCCACAATAACTCATTCACAGGCTCAATACCCGACTTCAGCAACTTGATATGTTTGCAAATTCTTCGACTTTGGAAAAATAATTTAACTGGAGAAGAGTCCCCAACTCAGGAACTCAGATTTCTGTCTTCATTAACCAACTGTCCAGATTTGAAGCACCTGGAAATATCATTTAATCCAATGATGAATGGTGTCCTCCCAACTTCCGTAGGGAATTTATCTACTTCTCTCATCAATTTTGCAGCATCTGGCTGTAGCATTGGAGGAGTAATTCCTTCTGAGTTTGGGAATTTTAGCAGTTTGCTAGTTATGGATTTATCTGATAATCAACTAGAAGGATTTATCCCTACAACAATGGGAAGATTGAAGCAGCTCGGAAGGCTTTATCTTTATGATAACCGGCTGGGAGGACATATCCCTCATGAGCTTTGCAACATGAGTTATTTGATGGATTTGCAACTCAAGCAAAATATGCTCACAGGTTCAATCCCTGCATGTTTAGGAGAAGTTAAATCCCTGAGAGAGGTCTCACTTTCCTCAAACAACCTTAACTCCACACTTCCTTCCAACTTCTTTAATCTTCCAGACCTCTTAACTCTGCAACTTTCCTTCAACAATTTGAGTGGTCAAATCCCAGATGGGATTAAAGTATTGAAGGTGATATATTGGCTGGACTTATCCTCTAACAACTTTACAGGGCATATTCCCAACTCATTTCACAGCTTAAGGTCGTTGGAGCACCTAAATTTGTCAAATAACATGTTCAATGGATTTATCCCCGAATCATTTGTTGAGCTCAAAGGCTTGCAGGAATTGGATCTTTCCAATAACCATCTGTCTGGTTTTATACCCAAGTCATTGGTAAAACTAAGATTTCTCGAATTATTAGACATGTCATCTAATAAGTTTGAAGGATCAATTCCATCGCAGATTGGAAATTTAATGTCCATCCGCTATCTACTCTTATCCTCGAACCAATTCACTGGTGAAATTACATCAGCTCAGTCTCTGGCCAAATGTAAAAATCTTCAGGTTCTAGACATTGGAAACAATAGAATACACGGTAGCTTTCCGTTTTGGACAGAAACTCTTCCTGATCTTCAAGTCCTCATCTTGAGGGGTAACATGTTTAAGGGTACACTGTTATTCACCACGGAGAATGAGCTTCCATTTCCAAAATTGAAAGTGTTTGATATATCCAATAATTCATTCACTGGTTTTTTGCCCGCCAGATATTTCATGAATTTCAGAGCGATGATGGATGCAAACGTAAAAGAACGTATTCAGTCATCTCTTTATCAGGTGTCAGTGACACTAATTTTGAAAGGTAAGGCGCGGTCAATAACGAAGATAACCCTGGCAGCCTTTGTAACTATCGACATGTCATCCAACAGATTTTCAGGGAGTGTCCCAAATTCTATAGGAAATCTAAATTCCATTATATCCTTGAATTTATCTCACAATCTCCTCGCAGGGCATATACCTGCATCTCTCGGAAATATCAGTACCCTTGAAACGTTGGATCTGTCTTCAAATAGATTCGCGGGCGAAATTCCATCTCAGCTAACAAAGCTGACATTCCTTTCTGTGTTAAACCTTTCAATGAATAATCTTTCTGGGCAGATACCTCAATCCGGCGGCCAATTTCCCACATTCGAAAACTCTTCATTTGTTGGGAATGCGGGATTATGTGGATTTCCATTAACACAAAAATGTGAGGCACCTTCGCCTCATATGCTGCCGGAAGAAGTTGATGTGGATTCGTATTTTGCAGATGGATTCTGTTGGCAGGCTGTTGTTTCGGGGTATGGATCAGGTTTTGTATTGGGTGTTTGTATGGGTTATTTCATTTTCCGATATGGAAGGCCTGAATGGATGGTGAGATGGGTTTATAGCATTTACAAGATAAAGCGCAGGAGATAAAGAACTCGATCAAGGGCAAACCAAGTCTTGAAGTATAAATATATGTTGCCGATACTCTGTTACTATATGAACAAGAACATAACATGGAGTTGATGAAAGTTGCATATTATATTTGATGTGTTGTAGTTGTTAAGAGATGAGATTTTGTGTTTAATGCCAGCTGTCATTACTTTCACTATACTTTGTAAAGGGTGTGATGAATGTAACAGAGAAAGCAACTTTGAGAAAATTTGATATTTCTTCTTCTCTCTAATCAGTTTTTTCTTCTTCCGCCTGCAATGTGTATGTTGTTTTTCAACATGATATCTAGAGCAGGTCATCAAACAATTCATTTCTCATACTCAATTGTGAAATCGCATAATTTCTGATAGATTTCCAAAAATGCTGAAGCAGAATCGCACAATCCCGTGGAGACAAATGGTGGCAGATGAGCTAGGATTTCATGTAAATGGGGATGACCAGAAGCAAAAAAAAAAATCAAATTGATGGAGCAGAAAGCAGCAGGTCGGGAAATGCACAAATGGATTCAACAGGAGAGGTGTATGGCAGAACAAATGATGGAGCTCGTGAAGTTGACAAGAGATCTTGAAGAACATGCATGATTCATCTTTTGAAGGGCATTCTAGCATCATTGGCACCCATATGAGATTAAAATTAGCTTTTCATTGGTCAAAGATGATTGAGTTGTGAAGTTTGTAAAAAGAACAAGCCTCTTTCTGGACCTTCTCAGGGCCTATTACAACCATTCCCGATACCAGAAAAGGCTTGGACTCATATAAGAATGGATTTCATGGAAGGCCTTCCTAATTCAGAAGGTAAATATGTTATATTGGTGGTTGTGGATTGGTTGACTTAATATGGCCACCTTGTGGCACTTTCACACCCATACACTGCCCAAGGGATAGCCAAAATCTTTGTTGATCAAGTGTACAGATTACATGGGCTGCCCACTGGTATAGTGACTTACAGGAGTTATTTAAGTTGCTAGGGGTTTCACTCAATTATACATCATCTTACCACCCACAGTCAAATGGACAAACAGAGAAGTTGAATCAATGCTTGGAAAACTATTTGAGGTATATGACCTTTGCTACACCTAAGAAATGGGCAAAGTGGTTACTTTGGCTGAGTTCTAGTACAACACTAACTACCATTCTGCTCTAAAACTTACACCATTTGAAGTGTTATATGGCTCTAAACCTAATGTTCTTACCATGAATTCTTATTCCTCGGGGGAGCATGAAGATGTAAAAGAAAGGAAAAAGAAAATTAGAGAGAAGAATTTCTAGTAATTTTTCTGCTTAATATCCAATTTTTCCAAAACACTACAATATATCAAATAATATTTTGGACTAAGTAACATAAAATAAAAGACCTAAAAAAAATGGCCTAAATAATACTAATACTTTGGGCATCACAAGTGCTCCGGGTTTTGTTTTTTTGGCTTCTTCACAAAAGCCCTCTTACTAATAGAGTTGGGTGAATTCTTATATAGTAGGAGCCATTTCCTTATTTCCTCAATTGGGATATTGGGCTGATCAATCACAACGAGATTTTATTGATGGTAGGTTGGTTGAACCACCTCCTAATACTATTGATTACAAGCGGTGGCCAAGAGTAGACTATTTAGTCTCTTCGTGGACTATTCAAAGGAGTTAGCTAGTGGTTTCCAACATCTAGATAAAAGTAAGAAATTGTAGAATGAACTTCGAAACCGGTTTGGGCGTAAAACCGGACCAAGAATTAATAGGATTCGTGAGAGAAATGGCCACCCGGGAACCAATCTGGGATGATGTATTTTCACAAACTGCAAGCATTATGGGATGAGTTCCAAATCATGTATGTATATGTGAAACAAGTGCATTTGTGAAGCATTTGAGAAAAATCAGGGCAGTGTTGACAATGTACGTACTTGAGCAAGGAAACTTTCACGTCCAAAACACCATCAGATTTCAAAGTCGCACGATCTAATTCAAAATTTTCATCATTTTTTTATTGACTACTTTCAAAAGAAGTAAGGTCCCATAAATCGGAAACAATTAATTACGAATTAAACTTTTTTTAATGCAACAGACATATCAATATGGGTTGATTTCTCTTTTTTTTTTTTTTTTTCCCCCTTTTTCATGTCCAAACTTGCACTTCAATATCTTTTTGGAAATATTCTTGTTATTGCTTCAACTCATATTCCCCAAAAACTGGATCTTGTTCTAATAGCTCCAAATAAATTAAATCTAGTTTTTTTTTAAAAAAAATCTAGTTTTTTGTTTAGTTTATTTCTTATCCTGAAATATTTCTTCATTGTAACTCCAATTAGGATTCTTTTTATTTAAATGCAATATCTTCTATTTATATTTTTAATGTCATATTTCTCCTTTCAAGGATAATAAAACTCGGTTCAATCTACTTTTTTTTAATTAATTATCTCAAAAATATTAGATGCATTTCTTTTCCTTTATTTTTCAATTTCTTCACTTATAATACTTATTATTATTAATTTCTTCATATTTTACTTGAATATTGGAATATATGCATATATATATATATATATATATATATTCATAATTCTATTAAATTATAAATTTTGAAAATTTATTATGTTGTTTAATATAATAAATAAATTTAGTAATATAAAAGAAATATTATAAATAAGATCATATTAAAGTTGATATTATAGGAATCTTTAAAAAATTAGTAAATTTTAATTTTTGATGTGACACTAAGATAATGATATTAAAAGTTGCTTTATCAAGTTTATAAGAGCATTCACAACAGGTGTTTATTAAAATTATAAGAAATGACATGTAGGATGAAAAAGGTGATTAGGGGTGAGCAACGGTTGGTTCGGTCTGAAAACCGAACCGTCCAAACCGTCAAACCGCAAATCCTAAAAAACCAAACCGAATCGCACTGCTAGAATTATGTAAACTTCACCGAACCGAATGGGCGATTTCGGTTCTGTTCGGTTTGGTAGTTTGCACCGAACCGAACCAAACCGCACCGAACCGCACGGTTTCGGTTTAAACCAAACTTTTTCACCTATTTTTCAAAATGCTTGAATTAAAACATACATTTTTGTGTTCCAACATTCATTAAAAGTCCAAATTAACCAAATACAATCCCACAAGTTCAACAAACAAGTCTAACTCATAAATCTATATACACAAGTTCATAAATAACAATTCAAATCTAAGTTCAAATCTACAAATTCATATCCAAACCGTCCGAACCGAACCAAACCACCCAAACCGAATCGAACCGCCATATTTTGGTTAAAAACCGAACTGAACCAAATTTTCGCAGTTTCAAAAAATCCAGACCGAACCGAACCGAAATCAATATATAAACCGAACCGAAACTGCCAGTTTACGGTTTGGTTTGGTTTGGTTTTTGGTTCGGTTTTGCTCACACCTAAAGGTGATGTGGAATAAATTTGGCTTTAAAAAAAAGGAAAAAAAATCACTAATTTAAGAAATGTTTCTCTCAGCAAAAGTGGGGCCCGCACGCAAACTGAGCGATAAAGTAAAAGTGGGATCCTTTAATATGATAAAGTAAAAGTGGATAAAAATGAATGAATATTTTTGTATAAAAAATTGTAATGAATATTGATGTGGCGCACAGTGAACTTCTTATTGAGGATAAGAAATGCATCATTGTGCATGCCCTTATGATGAGTTCAATCATTCAATCCATCTAGGATTCGAAAGATTATACAAATCTCAATCTATCACTTTAGATCCAGGATTGAGTTTCTACATAAATAAACCGGAAACTAAATTTTAGAGAGTAGAAGATTTGATTATGCATTAAAAACCTGAAACAAATATTTGATTATGCATTAAAAACTGAAAAATGCAAGTAAGAAGTAAACAATTTAGCCACAACAAATGAATGGCATATAGCATTAACAGCTGAAGCAGTAAACTAAATGGCAATAAAATCTCAAGCACAAACTAAAACAAGAAAAACTAATCAAAAGTTTCAAGCCAAGAGTAAAAATCAGCAGCAAGTTTAATTCAATTGCAGCTAATCTTCAACCCAAAACACCAAACTCAAACCCAAAATGCAGTAAATATCAAATCAAACAGTAATTTATCTCCAACCCAAAACACCAAACTCCAAACCCAAAAGAATATTCTCAGCATATTCTTTCTTTTACAATTTTTTATACTTTTCAAATACAACCAATATATTTATCATATTTATAATTTGACCCCTTTATTAATTTCAATAAAATGAATTATTATAATATAATTAATCATTAATAAATATACATATTATTAATATATTTATGTAGTGAATTTTATTTTAATAAAAAAATTAAATAAGAAAAACAGTTTAATAATAAAAAATATTAAATAATACATATCAAAATTTGATAATAAAAAAATATAAAATGCACGTATTATATATGTATAACTACTGCTTTGATTATATATTATTGATATGCTATATAACTATATTTAATTATTTTATAAGCAATATAGATATATAAAACAAAAACAAATGAATAAAATAAAATTATGTAAAGGCAAAAAACTTAGAACAAAAATTTTGAAGGACTTGTGAATAAATAAAAAGATAAAGTTTTCAATAAAAAAAGATATTTGTTTGCACTAAATTGCAACGCAAATTTGCGTTTTTTTGGAGAGAGAAAACGCAAAAATGCAAAATGGGTTTGCGTTTGCGTATGGATTGGAAGCTTAAATTTGAGAGATTATGCGTTTGCGTTTGAATTTGCGCATGGGTTGGAGATGGTCTAACCAGTCACAACCAAAAACCTAACTAGAGTAAAATTAAAAACACAAAACTTTCATTTTTAATTGTGTTCAATCATCGGAAAAAGATCAGTTAACAAGAACAAACACGAAAGAGACGTCATTTCCCAAATCCGAAGTTCCTATTCACTCTTTCAAACTCGACAATTAATCAGCAGTATAAGTGTGAGGATGCGTAAAAAAAGAGTGTGGGGATGTGTAATTACACCTTTTAATAGCTTTAACAAATTCGGTAGCGGAGGGGTGGCACATACAGTCAAGGAAATCGTTCCACGCAAGCGGCACCGTCGAAGAGCAGAACACTTCGGAATTCTCCATCGCCGACAGACTGGATCAACGGCAGCGATCAAGCGTGGTTGGGGATTTCAGTAAATAAGAGAATAGCAGCATTCTAATCTCGTGGAAAGTTTATGGGCCGGGCCGATTCGAACTGTAAGTGAATTAATTTTCGGGCCCTATTCTTTTACATTGTTCATTTTTTTTTAGTTGCAAAAACAGTCTAAAAATACAATCATGCTTGGTCTTTCATAGGGTGAAAAGGCTACACAATTTATTGCCAATTCAAACACTGACGAAATACACTCCTCATTTGCTAATAAACCTGGATCTTCTCTTGCTATCAAATAAGGGTCTGCAACTTCACTCAATGCATTTTTTTGCAATGCTTCCTCCACCCATTTCTTCAAGCTCATTTCTCCTATAAACGTATCATCTGTGCACGATTGATGCATTTCTAAGAAATGCATCAAATCCACATAAAATATTGTTGTATTTAGGCATAACTTATAAAACAATTAAGAATGAAATCTTGAAAAAAAAAATTAATCTCTACCATTGATTTTTTGAGATAAATGATGTAAATTCATTCTTATTTAGCACAAACTAACTTTTAGTCTGAGATGCACTCCCTATATATATATATAGAGTAGTGATCATATGAGAATAATTTTTAGTATAAGAAATGAGAATAAATCTCAGCCTTTGATTTTGTGATTTCAACGCTCATGATCTATTTCACTCCGTGTGCAGTTTTCCTCGATTATCATGCAGTTTTGCAAAATTAAGGTTATTTTTGTAATTTTAACTATTTTTAAATCTGAAATAGTATCTCATCAGATTTTTTATTCCTTTCTTCGCGCGATTTGATATCTTCTTCCTTTTTCGCTCGATTTGATTTATATTTCTTCTGTCGATCAGATTTTTTCATTGTTTCTGGATTTTGGATTCGTGTTCGGTCTCGAATTTGTTAATTGTGCATGAATAAAGTTTAAAATTTTTTATTTTATTCAGATCGACGTTCATTTTTACTAT
>JAPKLW010005895.1:0-19124 GCA_026898455.1 Plectranthus barbatus | reverse complement strand
TAAGGGTAGTTGTAGTAATAAACCTAAACTTCCAATTTTTTTATCGCCACGTCAAAAGTTAAAACCTATATTTTTTAAAACCTATTTCTCTAATAATAAACTTGCAATTTCAACTTTAACACGGCCCCACATAAATTTACTTATAAATATAATATTATTTTTGTATATCTATATCATTTATTTATTATATTAAATTACATAATAATTTTTAAATTTTATAATTTACGACAATTATAATTTTGTTCTTGATTTTAGATTTACTGTTGGCTAGTCTCCTATATTAAAGTTTTATCAAGATTTTATTTTTTATTATATTTGAAATTACTTTAAATTTAAATGCATAAATTAAATTATTATATTGGACATAACATGATTATATATTAAATATATATGCATAAACACACCAACACATTAATTAAAAATAAATTGCATTATAAAAGCATAATATATTTATAATTTATAAAAAGTGGGAGACAAATTTAACTGGTGGCCCCACATTTTTCATCAAACTAGACCAGCTCTCAATTTTAAACTCAGGTTTATACTATTTATGCCACATCATAACTTCTCAAACCTCTCTAATGGTGTAAAGCCAATTTTGTGGGTTTAAACCCACAAAAAAAATCAACCATTACAATCACCCTAATAATTTTAAGTGCCAGAACCGACATAATATTTGCACATTTGAATGAAGTATTTTACCGTAAAAAAGAAAAATTATTTGAATGAAGTACAGTTATAATTGCGTCTGAAAAAAAAAGAAAAAGGATGTACGTACCCCTGCTTTTACTGGTTTGGCATTTACTTCAAAAAAAAAAAAAAAGGGTAACATTAAAATTAAAGTTGAAGAATGTGTAACAGGAGGTGCCAGAAATGCCATGTGCATAATCATTGCAGGGGAAAATTATAGAGTCAATATTTCTAGCAGAATTATTATTTGTGTTGGAACCTAACCGTAGAGCTTGGATAGTTGAAGGTGAATAAAATTGGCATGCTTAGATACATTGTATGAGTATGTATCACGTACATATACACTTTCTTTCTACCAAACATAACATTTACAGTACACAAATGTATTCCTAATTCACATTCAAAATTGTGGAATAATGCTACGACGAAGCATTAGCAGTAGCACCCAACTCCTCAACAGGTATATGAATATCACAAGGCTGCCCGAATACATCCGGGATTCCGTCCCACTCGTGTTTCTCCCTAGCTTCCCAGTATCCTCCCATGTAACTATAGCAACCATCCTCATCCTTCCTAAACCATCTTGGTTGCCACCCTCGATCTTGCAACCTCCTTGCCTGCACATACAAAACCTTCAAACATAAATGACCGTGATTGAGATTACATTGTCTATCAAATGTTTTGCAATGCACTGAATCATGTCAGTGATTGAGCAATGGATAAGATGTGTAGATCTCAAAGAGGGAAAATGGAGCAGTAAGTAGTGGATTCACCTAGGCAACTAATGCTCTCAATTTACCCAACAGGCCAGGAAGTAAAAGTAACATGCAGAGAGACGGACCAGAAAGTACAATAATTTGCCAGACAGTTAATGAATGAAAATGGTGCAGGCAGGTACTTGTCCAATAATACAAGAATATGACCTGTCTCTGCAACTGTTCAAGCCTTAACTTCTCCGCGTTTGCCATCTCATATTCTCCATTCTCTAAATGCCTCTGGTCGGGTCTCAATCTTGAGTCTGTTGGTGGCAGTTTCTCCTGTAAACCACTGGGCAATTCATTCAAAGATATCGCAAATGGTGTGAGATTATATCTTGTCTTGGTCACAGATTTATCTCTTTCCCATAGCAAAACAGCTTCTGTCATTGGGTCATATCCCTTCGGCTTTGTTGTTGGATCTCCCATCACATAATACATCGCCTCATCCCACTTCCCTATTAATACTGCTACTTTTTCCCCAGTTCTGTTGTCTTGCACAATTCCATGAACCTATAATTGACAAAATATTATTAAAATAAATCTATGGAACAAATAGTTTACATGAAATTGCAAGATAAATATACCAAAAATAGAGGTAAGAAAAAATAGGAAGGCCCAACACCTTCATATATTGAACTCGGTCACATGGTCTCCCGAGAAAGTCAAGATAATAATAGCACCAGTGTTACACCATAAATAGGAGTAAGATTATTAAAAACCTCTCTCTACCTTGGTCCCTTACAGAAAATCACACTATACTTATATTTCTCCCATTGCAACTGGTTGTGGAATCAAATGGTTTGGCTTCCAGTATAATGTTAAGTGGATGAAGATGAGAAAATTCACCTGATGTGGGTTACGGTCTATGATAGACTGTTCCTTGAATTTGAGTTTGCATGAGTAAGTACCACTGCCTTTTATGCGCATGGTGCCATAGTGATCACAATAGATTTTACCAATTATGATGTTATATATAGAAGTAGTGACTTTGCTCCACTGAAACGTCTCTCCATCTTCAAACTGAAGAGTAAGAACCCCCACGGGATCAAGCTGGATGGAACGACCCCAGAACTTGCCTTTTAGATTAGAATCTCCACAAAATTTCCAACCTCTGCCTTCACAGTGACAGGCAACAACCATGGGATGATGACTAACCTGGAAAAAAAAATAAAGAAATAAAGGAACCGTTGGCCCAAATCCAAATGCAAGACTTGCCATAAACTATACAGAAGGAAGTATTGAACTTAGTTGATTTGAGGGCATGAAAATCAAGAAAATAAAGAGAAACAAGGGAATAATTATTGAAGAAAGTTTTCTTGTCTATAGAAGGGTGACCTTTTCAGAGAAGAATCGTAAACCCTTATCTGGATAGTCAGCCTCATATGTTTCCCCGAGGAGAGGATTGAAGGGTTTGCATTGTCGGCCCTCTGTTGATGCATAACCAGACACTGCGAAAGCTGCTACATTTAGAATTCTCATCAAATCGTTTCCCTGCAGAAGAAAAACGCAGGTCTAATTTTTTAATCACGATATCCACCAATTTGAATTAACAGTTCCCATTTGAATAAACTAAACTTTAACTCCCAAAAAAGACATAAAAAATTCAAGTCTAGTGTGGTCAAAATACATGAACTACTACACAAATATTACTTCAACTGTGACAACTCGAAAACAATTATATAGGAAGGTTGCAGACCCACAAATTACTCAGCAGGATTGTGAACCAACATGCTCAACTGTCAAAACAACAAAGAAACTCAACTAGTTAAATACCATTGCTTTTTTGCTCCCTCAAATATCTTAAAATAATAACAGACTCTAATACAAAACTTCCAATGGATTTAACTTCACAAATCACGAATAACCTTGGAGGATGTCAAGATCAGCAATTAATTAGATGGTCCAAGTCTCCAAGGCACACAACTTAGCTCAACATAAAACAACAACTTAACTACTAAACCTTTTTTTTCCCAATAAATCATAAGAAATATTTTAGGCAACACCACCCCCTTCCACCCAACCCTCTTTAAATAGAAGAAAGAACGTATAAAGATCTCACCTGTTTACCCCATTCCAATGCTCGGTCAACAAGATATGAATACTCCAAGTCTTCAAAGCATTTCTGCAGCGAGGACAAGGGCTCATTAAAATAAACAGGAAGACAAACACCTGACAAATCCTTGCCAATGTTATCCTTAATGATTGACCATAGACCAATTGGCTTCTCTTTCTCCTTTGGTTCTGGCAAATTATCCCTTCTTTTGACATACGGAAACTGAATTGCCCTTACACCGGCACCAGTTTCTCTTAAATGACCAGAAAAGGAAGATTCACTTTCGCAAGCCCAGGGACTGTGAATGTATATTGGATTATCTCTGCTACGATAGGAAGCACTCCTCAGAGACTCAGCAGATAAGAAGTCATTTGTGTCGAAAAATATTCCATCATCATCATCTGTTTCAACATCAACTCCATATCGACTCTCATTGTCTGCATCTGAGTCACTTGCACTGCCCTCAGACAAGACTGAATAGAAATCTGCAAATGTTTTGGGAAAAAAAAATTAAGTATTGCTCAGAGAATACAGCATAATGTTCAGTCTGTTTTCCTAAATTAAGGTGAATGCAAGAAAGTCAGAGACTCAGAGCAGACCACTGAATCTTCTATTCCCTTGTCCACAGTATGAGTCCCGCCCCTTTGTTTCATCAACTACCGTAGTTTCCAGTTCAATCTTCTCAGTCTGCAGAACAAAGTTTTTGGTCAGAGCCCTAAATATGCCCCAGTTATTAAGTGGGGGGAATCCTTAATATGAAGGTTCCATGGACATGTAATTGAAATGAAACTAAACATGGTTGCTTGGTTAAGGAGGATGATTTCCATTCCCCAATTCTGCGGGATGGACTAGTCATAATATCCAAAAGTTGGGAAACAAAAAATTTGCAGATAGAACCCTCACTCTATCTTACTTTCTCCATTCCCCTCAACGGCTCAACCAATCAAGCACCAAACAAATGCAGGATTGGAACTAACCATTGACGTATCCAAATGAAGAAGTAGTGTTCGAACAAAAATAATCCATAAATTTAGGAGACGACAAATTAGAAAATGCATCTCAGCTTAGCAATAATAGATATCCAGATTGATATACTGAAAAGAGTATAAATTGGAATAGTAAACATCTGATAGTGATATTGAGACCTAAACTCCCACAATCTTCATCAGGCTAAATTGCTTTTCAACAAAGTATAATAGTTGTTTCAACAGAAAAATAGAGGTGATCCAAGTCATAGCATAAGAAAAATTAGTTATGTGTATGATAATCCCTGCAGAAAAGAAAAGGATGGAAGTGAAAACCTCCAGTCTTCTTAATGTATCAAGCAACAAAATATGCTTAAGTTGAATAGTCTTCAATTGATTCTGCATCTCAGCAACTTCGCCTAGCATTATAGACTCACAATCTTGTATTACAGTTTCACTAATGCCCTCCTGAACTAAACGTGACCTTAATTTTTCTGTTGTAACAACAAAATCCTCAGAAGGAGCTAAGTCACTGCTTGTCAATAATCTGGGGAACTTATCCTTGGCAACCAAAAGAGCCTCAATCCAAGAAGCTCTGTCCTCTTTGGATTGACAACGCAAGTGGAGAGTTTTTGTTCCAGTGAATATTGAAAGTCTTTTGTCATCTGACTTGCTGGCCCGAACAGAAGATACCTGTTCAACATATTTGTTTGGTGTTTGACAGTCAGAAAAATGAATACAGATCTACATAACCTTAAATATTTTATGACTCTCTGGCCGTTCAAAAGTATCTTCAAATGACAAGTTCATATCCGTATAAGCTTATAAATCATCAACTCTAAAAACAAAGAACAGAAGTATTCAGATCTGCTGATATCACTCGTATCAATTATAAAAACTAGTCTCCGTTAGTTAGATGGCAGACCATGAATGAATGGTTGCTACGATCTCCCAAACCACAAACCTGATTCCAGTTCACTGTATTAAAGAACTAATAAAAGAGAAGGAATCCATAAAATTAAAAGCCTAAACTTGAACTTTAGCACATTCCAATAGCATTTTTCAGCCACACAATTTTTTCAAAATATACTATCTACATGAACTGAACTTATTTCACAATTTATTTAGGTAATAAGATCAAGATCGCATAATCTAACAGCAAAATCTTCACTGATAAGATCAAACTGCAATCATACAAATTACAATACAAGCACTAACAAAAGAAATTAACCCACCTTCAAGTGTATCTCTCCAAATGGCTTCCAGTGCTTCCCCGAACCAAATGCATTTACCCTAAGACCATTCCCGCCACCATTACCATTTCCACTACTATTTTTCCTCATATACCTCCAACTTTCCTGCCCGATCACTCTCACCCCCTTCTCCCGAGCCGAAATGACGACAATTTTATCCGGCCCGTGTACCTTATAATATGAAAGCACCCCATCCTCCAACAAAAACCACCTCTCCCTCCAACCCTTCCCGTAATTCACCCATTTATACAAAATACCAGCCACACTCTTTATCTCGTCACTCTCCTCGCACTTCTCAGCCAGTTGATTGCCTCCGCCAGCTCCGCCATTGGTCGACAAACTCCTCCTCGAGTTGAAACTCACCGGGGGCAGAATCACATTGCTGCTGTCGTTAAAACCATCAGTCTCATCACAGAAGTTGCCATCAACCACGAAGTCCTGACTTAGGGTTTGAGACTTGACCACAGCTCGATCCTTTTCGACCGAAACCGGAGCAATGCAGCACAGAGGATTCATGCTTTGACCGACGGTAGCACAACACTCGGCTCCGGTCCCCGAAACAAAAATTGTTTGGATTGCCGGAGCTCCGTCGCACCCAACCGGAGATCGATCGGGCGACGATTCCGATAAAATGACATAAGATAAGTTCCAGAAAAAGTGTAGAGAGAGTGGAATGCGAAAATGGTGGAGCGATAATTATATATTGACGGATCTATATACAAGAGTGTGTATGTATAGGTGGAAGTGGAGCTGCAGATCCAATTAATGGGAGTGGTGTCAGTGGGGGTGCGTAGGTTAAGCAGAGGGGTTTAAATGCATGGGTTGGAGGCAGGCGTAATGATTGCGGGGAACAGCTAACGTGCGCTGTAGGTGGTGCAATTCCCATTTGCAAAGGTAGTGACTGGAATTTTGTTGGGGGTGGTCTGGTAATTATGAAATGGTCAGGGAAAATGACAGAAATGGGTTTATAGGTGGTTGACAGTGTTCGTTTTCGTGAAAGTTGACTTCTGATGTTGACTGGGGGTGTTTTCGGAAACTCGTTACGTACAATTTTGTATTGATTTTAGATTAATTTCGATAATAGAACTTATTTGTATTAATTTTAAATATATTTATTTAACCTCAAATAGTATTTCCATTACCGAATATATGCCCTCGTAATTACTTAAAGGGATAAGGGTCAATTTAGCCTTCCGACTATTGTCACAGGAACACTTTAGCCCCTGCATGATTATTTGGCTCAATTAAGCTCTTTTACTATTTAATTTAGTTCAATTTAACCATTCATCTTAAAAAATTACTATTTTACCCTGATTAGGAGAGAAATAATATTTGCTTTATGATTTTATCTTTATTTCTTAATTGTTTATTATTTTGTATATTAATTTAGTTTTTTTATTTATACTTTTGATTTATCTAAATAATAAAATAAGAACTGAAATAATAAAATAAATTTATTATTAATTAATTAAAAAACACAAAATAATAAATTTACCTATTAATAAATAAATTTGGTATATAAAATGAAAATATCCATATAATTTTTAGCTAAAAATATGAGTTATTATTGTCAAACATATTTTATTTTAATACTCCAACAAAATTTAGTTAAAACATTTATTATTATGTACTGTAAATTTATTTTATTCGAATACTCCAACAATTTATATTTTAAAATATATTTGCGTTATGATTTTATTTTAATTTCTCAATTGATTAGTATTTTGTATATTTAATTAGTTATTTTTTATTTATACTTTTAATTGTGTAAGTAAAAATAATTATTAAATCAATAATAAATACATCTATTAGTATATTAATCTGGTATATTAACTACAAAAATAATTATCTATAGTTTTAGCTAAAAATATGAGTTCAAAGATATGTATTAAAAAAATTCATCATGGCATTTGAGTTGTTTTATTTATTGTTTTTTATTACTAATATATAAGGTGAATAAATAATAAATTAAAATTCCATTATAATAAATTAAATTATTCTCCTAAATTGTTGTATGATAATCTTCCAAATTATTCTCCTAATTTGTTGTGCTATAGTATTAGTTTAGAAAATAGAATTTAAAATATAAATTATTGGAGTATTCGAATAAAATAAATTTACAGTACATGATAATAAATGTTTTAACTAAATGTTGTTGGAGTATTAAAATAAAATATGTTTGACAACAATAATTAATAACTCATATTTTTAGCTAAAAATAATATGGATATTTTCATTTTATATACCAAATTTATTTATTAATAGATAAATTTATTATTTTGTGTTTTTTAATTAATTAATAATAAATTTATTTTATTATTTCAGTTATTACTTTATTATTTAGATAAATCAAAAGTATAAATAAAAAAACTAAATTAATATACAAAATAATAAACAATTGAGAAATAAAGATAAAATCATAAAGCAAATATATTTTCTCTCCTAATCAGGGTAAAACATTAATTTTTTAAGATGAAGGGTTAAATTGAAGGGCTTAATTGAGTCAAATAGTCATGGAGGGGCTAAAGTGTTCCTGTGACAATGTCGGAGGGCCAAATTGACCCTTATCCAAATATAATTTTACTACTACACGTTAATAAAAAAGGGAAAATCTAAAATAATCAAAAATTAAAAGTAAAAGTAATGTATAGCCACCCTTATAAAAAATAGCAAAAGTACAATCCTTTAAGTTAAAATATCAAAATCAGACAATCAAATCAGTTGAATTGTGCTAAATATTTAACGGTTTGATATTTTAATTATATTGTATAACACAAATCATTTTTTTATTAATTTTTAGAGTAGTGATAAAATAAAATATAATATATTGTTGATTTCTTTGAAAATTTTCGGGCTTGGATTCGGCCAAATTAGTTATATCTTGGCCAAGTGAGATATATTTTGAATTTTTTATTTTAAAAAAATATAATACATTTCTTTTAATTTTAAAAAATAAAATAAAATAAGATAAATGATAAATAAGTCTCAATTAGGCAAGATTTCGGTCAAATGAGATATATTTTGATTTTTTTATTTTTAAGAAATATAATTCAATTCTTTTAATTTTAAAAAATAAAATAAAATAAATGATTAATAAATCTCAATTGGGCAAGATTTCGGTCAATTGAGATATATCTTGGTCAAGTGAGATATATTTTGAATTTTTTATTTTTTTTAAATATAATTTGATTTTTTTAATTTTAAAAATAAAATAAATGATAAATAAGCCTCACTTTTATTTGATTAGTTTTGTTCAGTTTTTTTGTTATTTTAAGTGTAAAAATTCGTGGCCAATATTGAAATATTAAGGATTTACTAAAAAATAAAATTAATTTAAAATGATAAATTACTATATTATAGTTTAATTAGAACTATAATTTATGTAATTAAACATAATTATAGACAATTATAGTTGATTACTACATTATAGTTCAATTAGAACTATAATTTATGTAATTATACATAATTGTAGACACTCAGAGTTAATCACTACAATATAGTTCAATTAGAACTATAATTTATGTAATTATACATAATTATAGACAATTATAGTTGATATTACTACATTATAGTTCAATTAGAACTATAATTTATGTAATTATACATAATTGTAGACAATTATAGTTGATTACTACTACATTATAGTTCAATTAGAACTATAATTTATGTAATTTAGCATAATTTTAGACACTTAGAGCTGATTTAGAACTATAAATTATACATAATTGGGCTAGTACTCGTTCAAATTGTGCAGGATTTCGTTAAAAACTCGTCCAAATTGGGATAGATTTCATTAAATTGACCTAGACCTCGACCAATTAAGATAGATTTCATTTTTTTTTGTTAAAATTGGGGAAAAATTCGGTCATAGTTTCACTACACCCATTTCAATTTTTTTTGACATATCACATCACTCTTACTTTTACAAAACTTAAGACTAGTGAGCACTCAAATCGTTGCTATTTCATAAGCAAAATCAGTGTCCACAAAAAAATTATTTCTCATAGAAAATTATACAAGGTTCGAACTATTTGAGTAAACAATGATTAAACAAGGTTGTAATTAATAAAATGAATAGTACTTGTAATTATTATAAATTAATTCTTATAATAATGAGTAAACAAAGTTAAATTAAACAAAAGTAAATAAAAATTTAAATAATGTTTGAAGCATAAAGTAAATAAAAAATTAAAGAAGGTTCTACAAATCACACAAAACGTGCTTGTCCGGAAAGAGTTTCGCATAATTGATTTGTTTTATTTTTAAGAATTTTAGTCTCACGTATTGTAATATGTGTGGACACCAAATCTCAATTTTGATTGCTTGTGCTTCGCATTATTTATATTTTTCGTGCTTGTAATTTCAATTCTACATACTTGTGATTTGCATGATTTATATTTTTTGTGTTTCGCAATTGAGGAATTAATTTTCACGACATGTAAACTATAAAATTGAGCACAAAATTCATTTACAAATTCGAATTTTAATTTCATTAATTAAAATAAAGATGGTGAATTCCAGCTAAAATTTTTTAATCAAGTTGTAATAAATAAAATAATAACATGGTGAATATTAATAAAATAAGCATACTTTTTAAAATAAAAATGGTTAATTCCGGCTAGAATTTTGAAGTCAAGCTGAATATATTTTTCCTAATATTTTATTTGTGTATTATTACTTTTTTTAATGCAACTCTAAATGAATAATAATAAAATAAGCATATTTTTTAAAATAAAAATTATGAATTCCGGCTAGAATTTTGAAGTCAGCTAAAAATGTAGAACTCAAATTGAATATATTTTTTCTAATATTTTATTGATGTATTATTACTTTTAAAATAGATCCCTAAATGTATAAGAATAAAATAAGCATTCTGTTAGAATTTTCACACAAAACGAAATAGTGATTGGTCGACTTAGACATGTTGACAAACACAGTATACTTTTGCTATTTTGTGTAGTTTTTTATAAGAGTATTATTTTTTGCATGTCAACATAAAATTTTGCTATTTAAAATTATTTCCTCAATAGAAAATGTTGCATTGGTGATAATTGAGATTGTCATGTGCTTCATCGGTGTGGTTTTATTCATGTTCCTCCCCAATTCTCCTTTGAATGAGCAAAATATTTATAATCTATAATTAACAAATAAAAGTTTATTCATATTTATTTTTATTAATATTGTGGCTTTGCTTAACTCCCCAAAATCAAAATTCTTATTTATTAAAATGTTACTTCTCCCTCTCAATCCTACATACGCTTCTTAATAGCTAACATCATCCATAAGATCATCAATTCAAGCAACAAGAAAACACCGCTCAACATACCAACACATGAAAAGTAAGCAGGATAAAAGGCATGAGATGCAAAAATAATGATGCTTAATACGATAAAAAGGGGTCATTCGTCATTGGCCCTCCAAAAACATTGCAGAGATTTAAAAGTCGTTCAGGAGCATAAATTTAAAAAAATTTGTGCAGAAAAGCAAATTGTTTTAGAACAGTTATTAAAAAAATCAAGGCAGATCCCCGGAGGAATGAGGTGCAGAGTCGGCAACATCCGACCCAAGGGTGGCACGATCAGTAGCTGCAAGCAGGTCCACGACAGAAGAAGCACTGGGGCTCGCAGGAGGTGCAGGCTGAGGCAAGTCGCCATGTCCCAATATGAAGCCATCGCCCCCAGGCATTTGCAGAGGAGGTACCACGTCCACACGATCACCTGACAAGGTGTCAACGTGTACAACAGGTAGCTCTGGGGGAGCTGGCAGAACGCCAGCTGCATCGGAGACCTTGGGAGACACATGCGGAGCAACTACTGCAGGTGCAGAAGGTACCTGGGGCACCATCCGCGAGGCCACTTTGGATTCGGCGATGCGAGTGGCCTCCTCCACCACTAGCTGAAAGATAAAATAAGGAGGTCAAGATGAAATAAACAAAAACGAAAGGAAAATGAATAATGATAATGCTTACATCAAATGTCTCTCTGAAGTCCGGGTGGGTGACAACCTGCTCGTAGTCCAAGCTTTCGCCCACCCGTATGCGTGCAACTCTCTCGTCAAATGCTGCAACCTCCTTCTTGTAACTCTCACGTTGCACCTGCAGCCTTTTCCGAAGAGAGTCTGTATCATCTGCCTTCCGGGAGGTCACCTCAGCTTCCTTCTCGAGGTGCGCAAACCTCCCCTGCAGCTCAGCAAGCTCATCACAGGAGCGCGCCAGGTTGGTGTCTGTCTTGCACAGCTCAGACTCAAGAGTCTTCACCCTGTCAGCCAGGTCGGCTCGACACCCCCTTCTTCCTGGTTAGGTCAAACCTCGCTTTCCACAACTCGGAGCCCGGGTGATCTACCTTCACCACCAGGTCCCTGTGCAAGGTGATGGCGTCCATACCCACCTGGGAACAGAAAGAACATGATTAGGAGCAAGGTTGTAAAATACGATTAGCGCCCGACTAGGGCCTAGCGCCTAGTCGCTCTACGAGGAGATTAGTTCAATTAAACATCATTGCAACAAACTTATTTTTATATTTCTAATATCTAAAAAAGACAACAAATTAACATCAAAAGTAGAAATCTTCAAACATTCTCCTACTTCAAATCATACCACAAAAACATAATATTATCCAAAATACAAATCTTCAACATCCCAATAGTTCAAATCATCCCATATTAGCAAATACATATTATCATCCAAAATAAGCAAATACATAATATCATCCCAAATAAAAGTACTCAACAACAATAGCCATACTCAAGCATCATCCATCTCATCTCTCATTTCATTCTCATCGATGCCCTCATCCTCGGATTCAAAATCATCATCATACAAATCTCTTAGTCTTCGATACTTTAAGACTCTACACCCATCTCCTTCTTCACCCCCTCTTTCTTCACCACCTTCACCATCAATCTCACCAACAATCCATTCTTGAACATTAGTTGAATCGTCACAAGATAATAAATCAATGTCACCTCTACTTTTCTCTCTCTTTTGTTTACTCAATAATCTTGCATTGAATTGGACAAATACAAGATTATTTAGTAGAGTTGCACCAAGTCTATTTCTCTTCTTAGTATGTACCTACAAAAAAAATTTACAAAGTAATTATATAATAAGTAGGCACTAAGTAAAATAAAATAGTTTTACAGGTAAATATACTAACCCCTTCAAATACACTCCAATTTCTTTCACAACCCGATGAGCTAGCTGTCAGTGAAAGGATTCTCATAGCTAGTCTTTTCAAATTGGGGGTTATTGCACCAAAAGTTGACCACCATATCACTATATAAATAAAATCAAACAATAAAACTAAGACAAATAAAATGTAATGAAAATATAAAAAACAAATTTAAAGAAATTACCTGGATTAAAACCATCATTATTCGAAGAGCAAGCTCTCACAGCAGCTGGCTTTCCAAAGGTTGATGTCTTTTCTTTGTACATGGGGAGCTCTTTCATTAGAATTTCATTTTGCAAATCAAATTCTTCTGGAAACATGATATCCAAGCTGTCAATCACACCAAGGGAGACATCCCGATCCAAATGAAGGAGAGTGTCATTGAAATGATAATATGGATTCAACCCATAAGCCATCAAATGTAAAGGACTATCAAGTCTGCCTTTCATCTTTTCATCAATAACTTGGATGATTGACTCATAATTCTTAGGAATGTTATTCAGAACCCTTTTGATTTATTCTTTTGCATCGAGAAGCTCACAATATAAAAAACCCATTGATGGTTCTCTATCAGAATCAGCAATCCTAAGCACCTTAATTAAAGGTGTGAAGACTTCTAAACAAAAAGTCACACCAGCCCAGAATCCCATATTCATCACTGTTTTGTAGGCAATTGTCCCTTTAACACTCTTCGAAAATTTACTTGTTTCCCATTCAGTACTTCCAAACATTGCCTTCAATTCAACTTTTTTCTCATTCAAACTCCGTAAAGTCAGAAAAGCAGAAGCAAATCGTGTCACCCCTGGCCTCACAATGTCCATTTTCTTTGTATATGCTCGCATCATTGCTAGGACCTTATGGCGTGCATACAGAAAAATAGTTAACTCCTTTGCTTGATCAATGAATTTCTTGAACTTTGATTATTTGGCAATTGCTTCAAGCATGAGATCTATCGTATGAGCAGCACATGAAATCAAAAAAATCTTTGGCCTCTTCTCTTTTAAGAATTTTGCAGCACCCATATTATTTGATGCATTGTCAGTGATAATCTGAACAACATTGTCTGGACCAACTTGCTCAATGCACTTATCAACATACTCAAATATCACTTCACTTGTTTGTGCAACTTCTGAAAAATCTTTAGAAGATAGAAATACTGTACCAAGTCTAGAATTGACACATAAGTTCATAATGCTCCTTCTTTTTCTGTCACTCCATGCATCTGTCATGATCGAGCATCCATTCAATTTCCACTCCTCCTCATGTGTCTTTAACAATTCTGTAGACCTATCAACTTCTTTTTTCAAGAATGGTACAGTCATCTCATATCTAGTGGGAGACACAAACCCTGGTCCAAATTGACCAATAGCCTCCACCATTAACTTGAAGCTATCTAACTCCACACAGTTAAATGAAATACCAGCTTCATACACCCATCGACAAACATATTCTTTTACAGACTCGGTTCTTTGTTTGAAAAGAACATTATTAATATTGTCATCTCGTAGCTTGCTTTTTCCAAAACCCAAAGAAGAATCCGGATTTATAATATTTGCAAACTTATCTATAGGCCCAAGAGTGTGTGTTGATTTCATAGACCCTAAAGATTCTTGCAATTGTCCAACAATATTTTGTTCCTGAGAGTCATTGCTAATATTAACTCGTGATCTTAACTCTTGAGTATCATCTTGCTTCTTTCTCCTCTTAGCTTTTGCTTCATTAATTGCATTTCTACAAATCTCTTGATCTTCTTTCAAAGCTTTTGGGCATGGAACTACATTTCCAGTGATATGTGCAATGTGCTCTTTAATTCTATAGACCCACCCTCTCATAATCTTCCCACACTCATTACATTGAACTTTATCCAAGTTATTTCCATCAACTAAATTACCATAATTCCAACCAACATCCTTTGAATTTCGTCTAAGAATTGATTGAGAATTAGAAGGTTGAGAAACACTTTCAGAGGTAGCACTTGAACTAGCCATTTCATATATAGCTGAAATAATATTGCAAATATATAGCATATTAACATTTATGTGCATTCAAGTGCTAATGCAAAATTAATCAAAAACAATAAAAAGAAACAGAAATAATTTGGATTTTGAAGCACTTACCCGATAGAACAAGAGCTTGCAAAAGAGATGAAAGAGCCTTGCTTAATAGACAATGCCTCCTCCAAAATCCAAATCCTCACTTGCAGTTGCAGTCTCGCTTTTTGTCCAACTCCAAACAAAAATAATAAGTTAAATTAATCCAAATTCTAAAACTAATCCACAACTTCCATCAATTTTATAAGTAAATTACAAATGAAAATAATTTTTTTAGATAGAAATTGCAATCACATTTGAATCAGAATCAGAGGCAGTCGAATTGAAAATGAAGGTGGAGTTTGAATCAGAAGCAGGCAACATCTTCAAATTAAATCAAAATTCAGAAGCAGCATCGATTTGGTGGAGTATGCATTTTTTTTAACAAAACAGCATTGTCAAATGCAAATATAAACAAAACAACAAATCAAATTGAATCAGAATTCAGAACAGCATCGTCAAACTCAAATCAATGAAGGTGGAGTATGAATTTTTTTTAACTCAATAAATCGGCAACACACCAAATACTCACCGCTAAACAGCAGCTCCGGTGATGGGGGCACAGTGAATACCGACGGCTATAGCAGCGAGCCAGCGACAGAGGAACGCAGCGGTGACGGAGGAATGCAGCTGCAACGACGAGTACAAACAACGCAACAGCGATGGCAGCACATCAATTCAGCGGTGGTGGGCGGTCGGAAGGCAGCGACGGGCGTAACACGCCATAATTTTGGAAGATCGCCGTGAAAAAAAAAAAAGTAAACTAGACGAAGGAATGAGAACGGCTGTGACTCAAAATCTGAAATGAAAACAAAACCCTAATTTAATTAATTTTATTTATTTTATAATTTGATATTTTGAAAGAAAATCTATTTTTTCCCTTTTATGTTTATACGGGCGTATAATTTCCGTGGAACCCGTATAAACGTCCCGCCTAGCCCGTATATGCCGCATCCGCGATGCCTAGGCCCCGTGTACGCGAACGACCGATTAGGGTGAATGATTAATGTCATTTCGGTGTGGATGGCTGGCGCCTAACCCGTATTTTGCAACACTGATTAGGAGTATCCAGGGTGCAAGTAACCCCAAAGAGAAATACATACTTGCAGGAACCTGCGCTCTACGTCCAGGGCCCGATGCGCGAGGTCGACGTCACCCTCCTCAAGAGGTGCGGATTTGGGGAGCAGCCTCCGTACCTTGCCACAGAAAGCTTCCAGCTCCGCGGCCTTCTCCTCGGAAGCTGGGGCTGGGCCTGACGGTGGGATAGGATTTGCCCCTCTGCTTTGCGGCTCCAGCACCCCGGCTACATTGCTAAGCCCGGAACCTGCACCCTCTCAAATTTGCAGCCTTCGGGATAGCCTCCTGCCTCGGCCGGAGTACTCCTCCATCAAACTATGCCCAGAAGATCCTGTCTTGTGAGAAGAACGGTCATCGCGGCTCCTGGAAGAGTGGTGAGAAGTAGGCTAACTCCCGGCACCTTGGCGGCCGCCCGCACCTTGGTGATCCACACCTTGGCAACCCCCACCCTGACGATCCATACCCTAGCGATCCGCACTTCGACTATCCTTGGGCACTTTGGAGACCGGCATTGCGGAGGTACCGCCCACCTTCTTGGATGAAGGGGTATCTTCATGAGCCTTCGAGGACTTCTCCCCCGCCCTCTTCTTTGAAGCCAGCATTTGAGCGATAGCAGCTGGGTCCATGAGCTCGCAACGGTAGTCCACGGGAAGAACAACTACTCTTTCGTTCGGGTACCCAACGGAATCTGCGTCAACACTACGCCCTTCAAAGATTGAATCCCAATTCCTCTCTCCCTCCAAGTAAACAAAATCCAACCGTGTGACTTCCTCCAATGTTAGGTCAATTCTCGGAATTTCTGCACAAGAAAGATCACATGGATTAGATAATGCAAGAAAAAGGAAGCAAAATCAGCATGTAAAAGAGAGCACCTACTCTTTGCTTTTCCATCAGAAGTAAGGAATTCCAGAGCTATTGGGTTCAACTCAAGAAAGAAGAATTTGTTATGCCAGTCCGTGGAATTCCTAGGAGAACCTGACACTACCGACGACCTACCCCCAGCCACCTGGTGATGTAGTAATACCCATTCTCGAAGCAGTTCAACCGATAAATGTGGTGCCACTCTTTGAGGCTAGGAAGGCCTAACCCTAAGTCAAAGAACATAAGGAAAGTCCCTACCAAATGACACCAACTCACGGGGGACAATTGAAAGGGTGACACCCCCAAGAACGGAGCACATTGCAGAAGAAAGGGTGGACCGGGAAGCCAACACTCTTGTCTACCGCGTGCAGGTAGAAGAAGCATACCCAGGAGGTGCCGGGTTACACCTCTAATCCCGTAGGGGGATTCGGTGGCTCACCTTGGAGCAGACCACCTTGGCCAAGGACTCTTGGAGCTGCTCCTCCGTGGTGTAGGATACAGCATCCCGCACCCTCCTCGGGGTGCACTCCACCACGGAGTCCGAGGAGGACGACAACTGAACAGGAGCATCGGCCACCCTCTATGTCGGGCCTTGTGGCTCGATCGGTCCCAAAATTGGGTAAGAGGAAATAGAATCATTGACCGATTCACCCCCGGGCGAACCTGATGATGTAGACGTCCAAAGAGGAGAGAAAACCATGATGATAAACTAAAGATAGCAAAGAAAAAGATGCTACCCACAAATCTACCTACTAGACAAGTAATACAACACTAAGAAGTGACTTACGAAGACGAAAAAAGGGGAAAAATGCCCTAGGTCTATAACATACGCTCAAGAAAATAAAAATGAAGAGAGAAAAGAGTAATACTGCACAAAATGAGCGCGATGAAACCCTCAGAATCCCACGAGTAACTTGCTCAAAGAATGTCCACCGAATCCGAGGAGAGGCGATGGTCGTCGAAAATGAGGAGTAAAAGAGGAGCAAGAATCGGCAAAATAAGGGAGAAATGGGTGACGTGACAGGAAAGGACGTGTTTACATGGGGGAGTGCAGCTGAATAGTGCCGCGACCGTTCAACTGCCCTCTCATAACTGTAAACAGCTGAATAGTGTCGCGACCCTTCAACTGCCCTCTCATAACCGTAAACCGCCCCTTCGGTGGCGGTTATTTACAAAATTGCCACTGCATCTCAGGCGCAAAAACTTAGATGCGCACCCTAGAAGTCTCGCACCTTGGAAATATCACACTTCGATGATTTTCCGGTGGTTACGCACCTAGATAAAATCACACATATGTCATGCCGCAATCTCAAGGTGCACAAATTAGGACGTAGCTAACCGCTCGCACGCTCAAAGGCCCAAGCAGCCAAACACGACAGGGGTTTCACCTAACAAAACAAACACATGGTAACCAAATGAATCTTTAAATAAACCTTGGAGCCAAGAAAATCCAACGGGGCTCCGCCCCGATAATTAAAACAATGACGAAACCTCACAAAAAAGCGACGAATCAAGTTGTAAAGAGGGACACGTACTCCCGTTAGCCCCAATAAGGGAATACAGTGCTAGATTAAGGAGCGCCAGACTCCTACCAGGGGCTGCCCGGATGAGACACCCCCTGATGAACGTCATGGTTACCGGACCCATGACTGCGCACTCGAGCCATCTTCCTGGAGGTGGCTGGGGCCTACCAACGTGGACTCCTTAAACAAGCTGCTAACATAGATTAGACAACCTCATCAGGACCCGCGCCTATCATAACTCGAGCCTTCCTGATACAGGATCTAGCACTTCATACATATCTAATGACCCTGAAAATTAAACGACCCTCCGAGTAGGGGTGGCAATATTTGATCCAATCCGATAATCCGACACGAATTGGCACGATAATAATGGATACGGATTGAGGCTTATCAGATATGGATCCTTATCAGATCGACACGATAAGGACACGAAAATTTTGGATCGGATTTGGATTGGATACGGATCGGATACGGATATCCGTTAATAAATTAATAAAAAATATTTATTTTTTAAATATAATAATTAATTAATTGATTTTGATATATTAGTGTAATACCCCGTATGTAATTAAGCTATTGGAATGTGTAATCGAATTATTGATGAAAATTTTATGGAATTTGAGAGCATCCGAATTTTGTTTGACTATGACTGGAGAAATTTATTATGATATTGAGTTTGAATATA
>JAPKLW010005894.1:0-19128 GCA_026898455.1 Plectranthus barbatus | reverse complement strand
AATTATTAGTTCACTAAAACAACTGAATCCATACAATTTCCTCGGAAATTCAAGCATTGTGAAATTCTAAAACCCAGGAAAATACATACATAACTAATTGAGACATAATCTCAATCGGAAACTCAAAACTCTAGGTCTGTCTATCTCCCTAGCTGCATTGCTATTTTTTTCAATCTCTTCAACACGAAAAAAAAAACTAGGGGAGAGAAATTGCATGTTCAACTTTCGGAGCTTTTTCCGGCACCGATTAACATTGAAAACTTGTCAGAAAGCCCAAAATCACCAATTAATTGATAATTATAAGGAATCACGAAGAAGAGAAGCAAGACTAAATTGAAAATCAAACCTGCAGTGGCGGGTCGAGAGGGGTTCTCCACGGGTCTCCGCCGCCGCCGAACATAGTCAAGGGTCGGTACTGCGGTTCTTTGCAAAGTACAGAAAATGGAGCACGATAAATTATGAATTTTATCTCGCAAAATACTTAGATAAGCATATGTTACACTATTAAAATCATTCATTTTTTATTTAATACTCCCTCCGTCCCATTTTAATAATCATCTTTTTTTTCGGTACGGAAATTAAGAGTTATGAATATAGAATGAGTTAGTGGAATGAATATTTTATTGTTGTGTGTGAAAAATTTATCATTTTTGGAAAGTGGCCAATTTAATTGGGACGCTAAATTCGGTAAGTGAGCCTATTCTAGTGGGACGGAAGGAGTACTTTTTAAAAATTTTAATTTATTATTGTTTGGATTAATTTTATAAGTTCAATCATAAGTTCATCCCACCCAGTTATATAATACTTTTAATAATTATTTTTCAAATTTTAACTAAAATCTTATATTTAAATTAATTAATTCATAACTATATTTTGTATTCTTATAAAATTTTAATTTATTCTTAAAAATTAATTAAAGTATATTATATTATACTACTTTTTATTTTCATAAAAATATTAATTAAAATTAGTTTTTGATATAATGAAATACCATTATGAAATAAAGAATTTGATCCGATTATATAAGGGGACTCTAGCATTTTTTTTTCTCGAGATGGATATTAACCTATGTATTTACTTTAATTCGGTCTTTTAATAAATATATTCTAAAATATAAAAGTTATAACATAAATATATAATAAATCCCCGTATTAATTGCAGCAAAGAAACAAGAAATCCTAAAGGAAGACTACGAGCAACATTGTCACATCACACTGTCATATTTTTTGAACGGTTCAGAATTTTATTGGAAGTACCGAAAAAGATTCGAGTTAGTTAAATATTTTTGTTTTGTAATTTGTCTATAAATAATTTTTTTTTGTATTTTATATCACAAATTATAAGATGAAAAAAAAATAAAATTTTCTTCATATACTTTCTCCCCTACACTATGAAATCTAACATGGTATCTAGAATCAGGTTGCACCTTTGAGAGCTGATCGAAGGGAGCTACCAACATCATGGATGATACAACTAACGTTGAAGAAGATGATGATTCACATGATGTTTATTTCCCTCGTGCCATAGATTTTTAGGAGAGTTTTGGTTGTTGAGTTTTGGAATGAGGAAATGAAATGATTTCGAAACTCGTTGTTTGGTTGGAGGGTATGAGAATGAAAAATGGGAATGATACCCAAATACTTGGGAATCACCAAAACACTTCAAAATTGTAGGTTTGATTCTCATTCCCAAATTTCATTACTAAAATTATTTAATTTTATTTCATGTTATTTTATAATTATTTATTCATTTTTATAATATTGTAATATTATATATTATTATAATTATATATTATTTCTTTTTAATGTATTATTATTAAATTAATAATTTATTTTGTATCTTAATTTCATAATTTTATATTTTAAATAATAAATAAGAAAAATAGATTATTAATTTATGTTAATATAATTTTATTTTCTTATTTTTATTTTTGAATTAATTATTATTTATATAATATTATAATTATTTTCAAAACGTATAAAATTAAAAAAAAATACTCATCCAGCTGTTGTTACTATTGTTTAACAATTGTCGGTCATTGCTAAAGACCAACCATCAACATCCACATCCATCATTCTCACTGCAACTGCTCCATTGGACAATGATCAACACCTAGCTTCATCAATGACTTTGTTGCAGAACTAGTCCGAACTTAAGTGGAAGTAGCTGAGGATATGACCAAGGTTATTGATGTCGGTGACCTCCGCAATGACCACCTTTTTAGAGATGGTCAAAGAGGGGGAAGAACTGAAAAGAAAACAAGATGAAGAAAGGTGAAAAGTTGAAGAAGAGCGACAAAGACGCGGGGAGGATAATAGGCTGAAGCAAGAGGCGGATATGACCAAGCTGACAAATCTGATTACTTCTTTGGGTGGCATAGCCACACTCGCAGCTCATTAGGATAGAAATTATCTTATGGTTTATTTGTGCTTGTATTTCATTGCTATATCTAGCTAGCCTTCGTTATATTGTAAGCTATGTTTTGTAATTTTTTGTTCATAGTTAGTTCTTTCCTTGTACTTGTAAATGATCATATATTAATGGAAGAATTGGCATGTTAATGACAAATCATGTTTGTCCAACGAGACAATTTTCTTTAGGCAGAACTTACAAATTTCGGTGTAATCAGCATGGTTCTCTCTTCCTTATGATTTTTGTTGTATTTTTACTTTGAAATTTTTATCCAAGCAACATCTCTCCAAGTTTAAGGGGGAAGATCATAAGTAGAGTAGGTTGAGTCTAAGGAGATACTTTCCATGAGTTTGTAGTTTGTTAGATAACGTTTGTAGAAAAACTCGGAAAGTTTGTCGCTCCTCGTAGATCAGCTTAGATAGTTTTAGTTGGTTAGATGGCTTTGACCACACAAAAAATGGGGAAATTGTTAGGAAATTTGATGTTAGAATTTTCTTATTTATTTAGTTTAGGTGTGTCAAAGGATCTAGGTCTAATCAGTCAAGTCTCTGGGTTAACTTCAGTTTTGTTTTTCAATGTAAAGTCCTGTAAGGTACTTTTTATTGAGTTGTAATTGAAGCTGGTCGAATAACAAATTGATGAATCAGTCTATAATACACAAGACTCAAACAGACTGAAGCTCAGTATAGAATTGATTAGTTTGGGTCTTATAGGAACTGACGAGTTTGAGACTACATCAAATGAAACTGATCAGTCTAGGACTGACCAGTCTGGAGCTTACTAGTCTCAAATATCAAACTTGTCGGTCTGGGGATTGATGTCGAATTGAATGATAACGTCAGCCAGCATGAACTTGATAGCCTGATACCTTCAGCATGGAACCTCAGACTGATTAGTCTGGATTCCTCAGATTGATCAACTGTTGTTCTGACAAAAAGGTGAACAGATACTGTAGAAATCAGAAAAAGCGGGAGCATGTGCAAGATTTATAGAAAAGCACCTACACCTACAACCGAATGTCCAGAGAATAGAAACATCGGATTGGTCGAACATTCAATGTGTCTAACGGCTCCAGAGATTATAATCTCGCCCCCTTCTCCTATACATAGTCGAGGACCTCGAGATATTAAAAAATATCCGAACATTGTATTATCAAGCTTGCTGAAACTCTGCCAAATTTCCTACTCAAATATTCGAGGTTTTCAAAACTTTCCGTGTGTCACCATCATGAACACGAGACTCATAACTTCTAGTTCTTTATTCTTGGTGTTCTTTCTCTCTAAGAAAGACCACAACAGTCAAGTATGCTCTATACCTTGACTCGGACGGGCGTTTTAAGTCGCCCAGCTGACAAAGGTGAACTATAAAGACCTCATTTCGGTGATGAGGAGCCTGCGTGGTGTGCCCACTCTCCGAGTAACTGCGAAGTAAAGAAGGAAAAAGGATCGAGCGAGTGAGCTTTTAAACTGAAGGACAAGGCATCCTTCAACAAACGATAAATTGTGGGAGCACCTTGTATTTTTTATCACTTAGTGGATTTTCATACTTGTGTCTGAAGAGTGGACGTAGGACCTTTTTGTCCGAACCACTATAAAATCCTTTGTCGTTTAATTGCTTTTTATTTATTAGTTTACGTTATTTAAAACTCAATACTCAAGTGTTGAAGTATAAACTAAACTGACTCAAACGACTATCTGGACTTAAGACACAAACTGAGTTTTAAACAAATTAAATTGAGACTAACACTCAATTTGAATAAGTGCAAATTTATCATTAATAAATTTCTGCCATGAAACATATATATATATATTCTGAAATCTGGACCACCATTTGTGAAATCAATTAAATGAAATATATTCAATTATATTTGAACTCAATTTCACGAAAAACGGAATATATTTTACGAATTGGATACAATTCTTGAAATTAACGAGTTCAATAAAAGAATTGAGTTTGTCGTGGAATTAAATGAAACCAAATCAGGAATCCGTACATGAGTCAATTAAAATAAATAATCATTATTCCAAGCACTCCATTTTAGTATTTTGTGGAGATTTCATAAGCTTGTTATTTAGCAAATGTACTCGGTAACAATTTTGTTATTTCTTATTTCAAATTTCCCTCTTAAATTATAGTCTGATTTTGAATCCCATTCATCCACCCATTTTTACTACAACTATCCACCAATCAATTCTTTCCCAAATCATTGCTTCATCTCTCTAAAGTCTAACCCCTGCATTCAATCAATCCTCCTTCAATGGAGTTCCGGCGATTGTACATCACCGTCCAATCGGCCCACGGCCTCAAGGACGTCAAATGCTTCTCCAAGATGCACGTCTATGCCGACGTCTGCATCGCCGGCTACCCCCTCTCCCTCCAGCGCACCCCCATCCACAAGAACTCCGGCACCTCCCCCAAGTGGAACCACCGCATGGAGTTCGTCGTCGACGAGCCCTACCTCACCAAGCCCGGCCTCTCTCTCCTCTTCTCTCTCAAGGCCGGGAGCACCTTCAGCCCCGACAAGGATATCGGCACCGCCACCGTCCCCATCCACGATCTCTTCCGCCCCGATTCCGCCTCCGCCGACCAAACCGTCGACTTTCGGGTCATCACCACCTCCGGCAAGCCCAAGGGAACTCTAAAATTCACCTACCGATTTGGGGATAAATTCACCCACCAGCCGGAGGCGAAGCGCGCCGATGAGCCGGTGACGGCGTACCCTCCACCGCAGTACGCTTACCCGCCGGGGCAGTATGCCGGGCCGGCGTATCCGCCGGAGGGTACGGATACGGGGCTTATCCGCAGATGAGTGGGTACGGGCAAGGATACCAATGCCATGCTCCGCCGCCCGGGTATGGGTATGGGTATGGTTACGGTTACGGGTACGGGCCGGCGCCGGCGCAGAAACCGGTGAGGAATAGGATGGGAATGGGGGGCGGATTAGGGATGGGGTTGGGGGCGGGACTGCTGGGAGGAATATTGGTGGGAGAAATGGCGTCGGATATTGGGGAAGCGGCGGCGTACGCCGATGGGTATGATGATGCCATGGATGACCTCTACTAAGGAGATGCTGTTTATTTGGTGTATGATTGATTTTAGGATCCATATTTCTAATACAATAAGATAATTTGACATCTATTATCTTAATAACAATATTATGTTTGTTAATGTATGTCGTATTCGATTTCTCATCGGATCGATACACTAAATATACAAAAATATTGTGTCGGATTCAAATTGAATTGGTTAATCCATTAATCGAATATGAGTATTTATTAACAAAATAATAAAATATTTTGTTTTGTGTTCTTATTTTTTAATAGTTGCTAAATTTGATGTTGATTATTTGCATTAGGTGATTTCCTTAAATCCACGTGTTATTATTATATTAATTAATTTTGTTGATGCACAAAATTTTGTGAATGTTCTTTAAAACAGAATACTTGAAAAAGAATGGAGGACATTTTATTGAGAATCATTCCCCCCTTGTATGGGTTGTCTCATCCACTTTTTATAACTATGCTAAATCTATTACAAGTAAATTTACAGTATGTGGGAGTTAATCACTACTTTTCCATACATAGGAAGAATCACGCCTTATTTTCCTCTTAATTGCCATTTCCGCGATATTTGCCTATTAATTGCTGATTTTGGGCGATCCTGACGTTGATTGAGTTATGTTGTCTTGTATGAGGCTCAATTTAGCCAGTAGGTCGAAATGGAGCAAACGGGTGATGCTCCGACCTCAGGTTACTGCTCATCGAACCACCAGCCTTTTAGTGACTCGAGTACGGATAGCCAGGAAGTTAGTATCATACTTTCTTGGGCACAACAACAGCCCCCCAGCTTTATTAAAATATGAGTGTTTTGATAAAGCTGAAGTTTTGTTTGTGTATGTTGTTTCAATTAGAGTTGTGTTTTGAGTGAGCATTTTTGTGTGAGGTTAAGTTTAATCGAATGGATGACTCGAAGCAATACAACGAAATTGAGGGGATACCTCGGAGCGGAATGAGGCTCAATCGAAGGGATGCCTCGGAGCAATGCGGCACTCAATCGAGGGTATGCCTCGGAGCAAAATGAGGCTCAATCGAGGGGATGCCTCAGAGCAATGTGGTGCTCAATCGAGGGAATGCCTCGGAGCAGAATGAGGCTCAATCGAGGGGATGCCTCGAAGCAATGTGTTGCTCAATCAAGGGGATGCCTTGGAGCGGAATGAGGCTCAATTGAGGGGATGCCTTGGAGCAATGTAGCGCTCAATCGAGGGGATGCCTCAGAGCGGAATGAGGCTCAATTGAGGGGATGCCTCGGAGCAATGTAGCGCTCAATCTAGGGGATGCCTCAGAGCGGAATGAGGCTCAATCGAGGGGATGCCTCAGAGCAATGTAGCGCTCAATCGAGGGGATGCCTTGGAGCGGAATGAGGCTCAATCAAGGGAATGCCTTGGAGCAGACAAGTACCGGTCGGCCTCTGTCGCGCAGTGTAGGCATTAGGAACAAATGCGTCTGTTTGCGCAATTTCATATTGGAGTTTGGATAAGTGGAGGAGTGATCCGAGAATAGGAATAGAGCGATCCGAGAATAGGATGAAAGCAATCCAAAAAAAAGAGAGAGACCCGAGAGATCGATCCGAAAATAAGGAGAGCGATCCGAGATAGCAAAATAGAGAGCAAGACAAATATTTACGTCTTGATATTCTTCGGGATTCTTTGTGGTTCACTCGAGCAGTCATGCAAAATAGAGAGAAGAATATTAATTTCTTCAGCACTCATCATTTTAGTACAACATGCACCCATAATTTCAAATACACACATATTATTTAAGCCAACACACATTGTTGTAGTAGTAAACTCCAACTACGAGCGAGGATATCAACTCAAGGGAACCATAGAATGTTGAAACCACCATTTGTTTAATTGGGATGTGAATTTTCTCTCGAATCTGGATGAAATAGAAAACTGAAGTGAACTTACTCGCTCGGCAGATTCTTGCACTAGTGTCTCACCGCAATCCAATACAAAAGAAAGGCTTTTGGGAATCACATCAGCGACAACACATGCAATTATACCATCACATTTTTACAAACAAACCAAAAATGTGTAACCAATTAAATTAGAGAAGAGCATAACATTAGCATGATGATAGTTCTTGGTATTAACACTGATCCCAAGAAAAAGAAAAACAGACTCGTAGTCGTAAAACCCAGTTAAAACATAAAAAGATAACATATGGGCGAACACGTGATAAGAAATAATATTAGAACAACTCTATCAAATTGAGGCTAGAAATGTGATAACAAAATAGTCCAAAGATGATGCCATCTGATAGAAAGGGTTAGGGAAGAGAAGACTTCCCTGTGTAGGCATCCCAATTGCTTTCACTTCCTTGGCGACCTTAGGGCCATTCATGGATAGTGTTGCTGCCAGAAATGAATTGGTGAACAGGTTCAGCTAACCTCAACAATTAGACAACGAAAGCCTCAACACCTTGTCTCCTCATTTCACGACGGTGGATAGCCCCATGCTATTGTGATCTTTTTATTTGATGCTCGAACAATATTGCAAAGTAGAGCAATGAAGATATTAGTATAACATTAAATACATATATATTCAAGGATTTATCTAATAGCAAAAGAGCACCTTTAGTGGCTACATACTCTCACAACCATTAAATATGAGAATGATGAGCCCACATTCTCAAGGGATTCAATCGAGAGACTCCAGCCAAATCTAGAGGTCACATAGTTTCAGTAATAAATACAAGTCCTGATGGGTTTTGTATACTGAAAGCATTTATTACAATGTGTATACAACGATTTATGTCTCCTATCTGTTAACAATCGTACATGTATGAACAATGATATCCTCTTGTCTCACCGATAGGGATGATCATACGGCGTGTAGTAGATCGCAGAAGACAATATGATCACTTGACCTAGTGAGGCATAAACCATGATCACAGCCGAGACAGCGTATGAGGATACGACTGTCCGGATGGCTGTGGCATTGTCGGAATAAGTAGTCTGTCTTGGTTACTTGACATGCTGGTACGCAGAGGTGGCGTATTGATGGACCGCAGTGAGATATATTCGTTTGTCTGACATCAGCGAATAAAAGATCTCCTTATATTGATTGAGTCCAAACCCTAACGAAGGTTCAGGGGTTTGCACGGGTTGACTGTTGCTTTGACTTGCCATGGTGGAGAGCCAACACATCGTGCTTGTATATCCGCATCTTGGGTAACAACAATTCGTGTAGTACCGCCTGAGACTGAACTTAGGTAACCATATCCGAGTAATAGGATGGGGACATTCCTTGAGGAGCTCAATAACATTCATCGTGTCAAAGTCCTGCAGGCTGATTAAGTTCAGGCACGAGTGATAAGGTTTGAGTGGTACTACTCAAGAATAATAAGATATTAATTAATTGTAGGTAGAGCTTTGTCAGAGGCTCCGATTAATCCTTAAATATGAGGATTCTCAATAAATGCAGCCCGTTCTCACAACGTGGTAATAAAGGGGTAGGTCAGTATTAATTCTGTGGTGAAAAAGAATTAATATTAATTAATTAATTGTGTCCTGGGTTGTGGACATGGGAATTAATTAATTGGAGGCCCACTTTATTATTTGCATTATATCCCAGGTCTGGCCCAATTAAATATGCTGAATTGAGCCCAAAAGCCTAATAGGGATAAAATTCTAGGTCTATAAATAGACAGCTCTCTCTCATAAGTTGTATGACATGACAGTTGAAACACACTAAACCTAGAGAGAGAGAAGGGGGGCGCCGTTTTTGGGAGTTCTAGGAGGAGAATTTCGATTCTGGTCCTGCTCAGATTACAGATCTACGGAGTCCTCACCAGTAGTAGATCTGAACAGCATTGGGACACAGCCCTGAAGATCTAATCTGGAGAACAGATTTCCTTCTTCTTCTTCTCTATTGTTTTCGAATTTTTTGTATAGAAATTAGGGTTTCTAATTTCTATTTCCGCAGACAAATTCGAATTGCGTGGTTGAATCGAGTTTGGAATTCAAACGCAAAAGATCGGATCAGACTCGACGGGGTTACGGTAAACCCTAATCCACAATTCTTCGTATTAAATTCATAGGAGCATGCTAGGGTTTTGTGAATTTGTATTATGAGCAATATCCATAGATCGATCCGGTTCAGTTTGGTTTTGGTGATTCGGTTCACGTGAAAACCCTGCAATTGGTATCAGAGCAAGGTTTCTGATTTATGGCTCTGTTGTTCATGATTAAATTCAATATGCATGTATGAATTTATTGTTTATTGTGGATGTTGGTTTTTGTTCCTCGTGGCAACCCGTTGATTCAGCTCGCGGTGGTTTATCCGTGTAGGGCTGAATTGTTTTTGTAAAATCATGAGAAAATCCATGATTAGTGTAGATTTAAAAATTGTAATATAATAGAATTTTCTGTAATTTTCAAATTTGTAATTGGACGGGTCGAGGACGAAGATCGGAGACGGAGCCGACGCAGGGCCAACGGAGGACGACGGCGAGCCGCAGTGGCGCGGGCGACGACACGCGAGGGCGCACGTCGTAGGCGGCCGGCGGCGGCGCTGGGCTGGCAGCAGCTTCGGTCGTTGTCGGCTGCTGCTTTCCCGCCACGGTGGCTCGTGTTTTGATGGTTTGTACAATCCTGTGTAAACCCTAGGGTTTGCATTAGGGTTAGGGCAAAACATCAGATCACAAAGGCCTAAACATCCAAAAAGATTTGGTGGTTGAAGATTTGGAGGCCCTTGAAGATTTGGAAAGATTTGAAAAGATTTGGATATATCCAAATTAATTCAAAATTCAAATTGTAATAGAAAGATTTTATTTTCTATTTATTTTGGGGCCACGAGGAATTTTTATTTATCTTAATTGTCCTCGTATGATATGTGATTTATTTATGTGAGCAATTAAGCATGTGTAGATAATAGGAAAAACATGGTTTTACTGCTTTTATTATTTACAGCTTTCCAAGCATGCTTATGTGATTAATTTCTTTTGTTGGATTATATTTTGGGAATTTTTGGGCTTGTATTATTACATGCAAAAATTTGGGAAATATAATGACAAGTAGAAATTATGTGTGCGCATAAAGAAACCTTTTAAAAGAAAAATACTAAGCAGATTTTTTAATTAAAATCAACAGACCTCCACAAAGCGGTCATAGGCTGTAAGTGTATCTCTCGCTCTAGTAAACGTCTACGAGTGTAGCTTGCTAGTTCCCGGAGGTGCATGGGTACAGTTGTTGGGATTTTTAGACAAACAATTTAAATCATGTGAATAGTGGGAGGGCTTTGCGTAAACGTCTACGAGTGTAGCTTGTGTAGACCACTTTCACAAGTATTCTAGGATTGATTTAAATTAAAGATAACAAAAGCTTTGAGGGCTGTGCGGTATGGTTACGTGCCATGCTAAACTGTCTCTTTTGGCCGGAGTTAAATTTTTGGTTAATCGCTTAGAAGGATCTTAGAATATAATGCAAGAATTGCATCCCTATTCTTGTAAGGATGGCTTGGTCTAAGGTTTTCACTAATTATTAATTTCTAGTGTCAAAAGCTTCCTGACATGGTAAGTCAAAATTAAATGGATTGGGGCTTAAAACCCGCAGTTCTGGTTGAGGGTGACATCGTAAACGTCTACGAGTGTAGCTTGCGGTGGGTACTCTTGGGCAATTAGTGGAAAACATTTGTATTTGATTTATTAAAAGGTTTTCAATGCATTTGTTTTCGAAGTTCAACATGTATGTTCTTATTTAAGATTCTTTATTGTTTCAGATATGTCTATATCTACTGTCGATCATATACTTGCTCAATTCTCTTACTGGTCCGAACTTCCATGTATGGAGTTTTTGCATCAAACACGTCCTTTATCTTGAAGATCTAGCACATGTTCTTTACATGGATCCACTGTTGCGCTCTGAAAGAGGAACATGTAAACTTGAGCTCAAATTCTATGACAGATGGGAGGATGCTGATGAGATAGCCTTCTGGCTCATCACGCGTTCCCTGTCTAGAGAGTTAAGGCATAAGTATGAATATCTCGAAAGGGCTGGAGAGCTTTGGAAGGAACTCTCGACAGCCTTTGGCAAAGTGGAACGAACTATTGACTGTAAGCTTGTACACGATCTTGTGTGCAAGAAGATGGTTGAGGATAGTTCGGTGACAGAGCACATGATGTTTGTGATTGATCTCATGAGACAGTTCACTGTGCGGGGTGGTAATATCAGTGCGCAAGGGGAAATTGATATTATCTTGAATTCTCTTCCGGAATCCTTTAATGACTTTAAGGTAGTTGCTGCTACAAAGGGAGAGTATGCTCTGCATGAGCTGCTTGAGGATCTTGTAGTGGAGCAGTCTACCATGAGAGCACGGAAACCTGTTCTGTCTGTTTCCAGTACTGGGTCTACAACCTCTATGGTTGGAGATGACGGTGCTGAGAGCAGATTCAGAAAAGCAGGCAGTGAAGGCAAGTCTAGGAAGGGGAAGAGAGTCAAGGTCACTCCAAAGAAGAACAAGTGTGTTGGCTGCAGAAAGGCGGATTGTCCGAATGCATAGGGACAAGGTATGCCATTTTGCATGTATAATTGTAAGCATGATTAGAGTTAGTTGTTGCTCCTCTAGAGCTGTAAGCACTGACTTGTTGATCATGTTGTTGTACTTGCAGGGAACCGTGCTGACAAGGCTGGTAATTGATGGCAGGAAGATACCAAACTGGATGAAGGCAACGTTGTATGACGGACCTTCATGGAGTTTTTCCGTTCCTTACATTTTGAGTTTTTAAGTACATTTGAGTTTTAATTTGTGTGCCGTGGTTTATCGGCAGGACAAATTTTGTCAACTTTTATGGATATTTGTTATTTATGATTTTTATCATTGGCAGTAACAATGTTATCCGTTGTGTTGATTTATGCTCTTTATGCTATTTTGATCAAAATATGTCCGCAAGCATTGCATGTAATTCATCCGTAATTGATAATCCTAGGAAGAGAAAACTTACTTCTTCTGATGAGGATCTTACATATCTCTGGCACTTGAGACTTGGTCACATCAGCTTGAAGCGAATTCAAAGACTTGCAGATGACGATACATTGGACTTAGTCCGGGCTGTACCTTATCAAGTCTGCGAATCCTGCATCGAGGGCAAGATGTCTACTAGGCCTTTCAAGGCTAGTCAGTCTCGAGCAGAGGATGTGTTGGAGTTGATCCATTCTGACTTGTGTGGACCGATGTCCACGCAGGCTCGTGGAGGGTACGAGTACTTCGTCACTTTCATTGACGACTACTCGAGGTACGGATACGTTTACCTGCTTCGCTACAAGTCTGAATGCTTTGAGAAATTTAAAGAGTTCAAGGCTGAGGTAGAAAAGAAGGTCGGGAAAACTATCAAGTCACTGCGATCTGACCGCGGTGGCGAATACCTCGGTAACGAGTTTATGCAATACTTGTCAGAAAATGGGATTACATCCCAGTGGACTGCACCGGGTACTCCCTAGCAAAATGGTGTAGCTGAAAGAAGAAATAGGACTCTTCTAGAGATGGTAAGATCAATGATGAGTTATGCAAACTTACCAATTTCGTTTTGGGGCTACGCATTAGAGACAGCAGCTTACGTGCTTTATGTGGTGCCTTCTAAATCAGTTCCTAAGACGCCTTCTGAGCTCTTCCTTGGTCGCAAACCTAGTTTGTGCAAGTTTAGAGTATGGGGCTGTCCGGCACACGTACTGTTGAAGGAACCTGATAAGTTAGAAAGCAGGTCAAAAGTAATGCTGTTCATAGGGTATCCCAGGCAAACGAAAGGTGGTTACTTTTACTAAAGAGTCATTGTTAGCACCAACGCTAGATTCTTGGAGGACGAGTATGTGAGTAATCACAAGTCAAGGAGTGATATTTTTCTTCAAGAAATTGAGAACGTGAATGCAATTCCAAGGGAAGGGGAACGTGTAGTTGTGGGTGCTCCTGTGAGAGGTACAGCACCACAGACACGTTCTTCAGTGCAAGGTGCAGGACCACAAGTCACTGCACCTACTACTGGCACAACACCGATGCCTCGTCGCAGTGGGAGAGTTATTTTCCAACCGGAAAGATACATGTTCGTGGGTGAGTCTTTGGACTTGAGCCCGGAAGACGGACTTGAGGACTCTGACCCATTGACTTACGAAGAGGCAGTGCGGGACAAGGATGTTGCCAAGTGGCAAGTCGCCATGGATTCTGAAATAGAATCCATAACTGCTATGGATGTATACCAGAAAACTGATTTGCCGGATGTCTTTAGGGCCATAGGGTGCAAATGGGTATACAAGAGAAAGAAAGGGGCGGATGGAAAGATTACGGCCTTTAAGGCACGGCTGGTGGCAAAGGGTTATAGTCAGAAAGAGGGCATTGACTATGACGAAACCTTTTCACCTGTAGCCATGCTCAAATCTATCCGGATACTCCTTGCCATAGCTGCGCATATGGACCTCGAGATATGGCAGATGGATGTCAAAACCGCTTTTCTAAATGGTTACCTTGAAGAAGGTAAGGACATCTATATGCAGCAACCCGATGGTTACATAAGCAAGGGCGAAGAACATCTTGTCTGGAAGCTTAGGAAGTCCTTGTATGGACTTAAGCAAGCTTCTAGGTCGTGGAACTTACGTTTCAACGATGTGATTAAATCCTATGGATTTGCACAGTTGGAAAACGAAAGTTGCGTTTACCGACTTTGTGTCAGTGGAAGCGTGGTCTTCCTTGCACTATATGTTGATGACATACTCCTATTTGGAAACAACGAGGGAGTGATGTCCGAAATCAAAGTTTGGTTATCCGAACAGTTCCAAATGAAGGATCTGGGTGAGGCTGGCTACATTCTTGGGATTAAGGTCTCTCAAGATCGTAAAAGAAGAATGTTGAGCTTATCCCAGGCGTCCTATGTGGATACTGTGATAGCCCGGTTCGACATGCAACTCGCCAAGAAAGGCTTGCTACCTTTCCGTCATCGCGTTTCGTCTTTCTATCAGGCAGTGTCCTCAAACACAGCGGGAAAAAGACGAGATGAGTCTTGTACCATATGCTTCGGCAGTGGGTAGTCTCATGTATGCGATGTTGTATACCAGGCCAGATATTTGTTATGTCGTTGGCATAGTAGCAAGATATCAGTCTAACCCTGGACAGGCGCACTGGATTGCTGTGAAGCATATCCTCAAGTATTTGAAAAGAACTAGGAATTTCTGCCTAGTTAATCAAAGTGAGGATTTGTGCCCTGTAGGTTATACAGACTCGGATTTCCAAGGGGACCAGGATGAGAAGAAATCGACCTCAGGTTATGTGTTTACCCTGGGAGGTGGAGCTGTATCTTGGAGGAGCTCAAAGCAGAAATGCATTGCTGACTCCACCATGGAGGCGGAATATGTCACCGCCTCCGACGCCTCGAAAGAGGGGGCGTGGCTCCGGAATTACCTTTTAGAGTTGGGCGTGATTCAGAGTTTGCCAAAGAGCATCACAATTTATTGTGATAACTCTGGTGCAGTGGCTAACTCAAAGGAACCGCGGTCTCACAGGGCAAGCATACACATAGAGAGAAAGTACCATATCATACGAGAAATCGTATCGAGGGGCGATGTGCTGATAAAGAAGATTGACACTCCTGACAATCTTGCTGATCCATTTACAAAGAGCTTGCCACGGAAGGTTTTTGAAAGACATATTCGTGAGCTGGGTTTGAGGTGGATGCCGACCACTGATAGTGGTTAGAGACAGCAGACTAGATAGACAAACTGTATACTCTGTAATAGCTTAGTTATGCTTTGAGTATAAGTGGGAGATTGATCGGTTTTGTATACTGAAAGCATTTATTACAATGTGTATACAACGGTTTATTTCTCCTATCTGTTAACAATCGTACATGTATGAACAATGGTATCCTCTTGTCTCACCGATAGGGACGATCATACGACGTGTAGTAGATCACAGAAGACAGTATGATCACTTGACCTAGTGAGACATAAACCATGATCACAACCGAGACAACGTATGAGGATACGACTGTCCGGATGGCTGCGGCATTGTCGGAATAAGTAGTCTGTCTTGGTTACTTGACATGCTGGTACGCAGAGGTGGCGTATTGATGGACCGCAGTGAGATATATTCGTTTGTCTGACATTAGCGAATAAAAGATCTCGTTATATTGATTGAGTCCAAACCCTAACGAAGGTTCAGGGGTTTGCACGGGACTGTTGCTTTGACTTGCCATGGTGGAGAGCCAACACAGCGCGCTTGTATATCCGCATCTTGGGTAACAGCAATTCGTGTAGTACCGCCTGAGACTGAACTTAGGTAACCATATCCAAGTAATAGGATGGGGACATTCCCTGAGGAGCTCAATAACATTCATCGTGTCAAAGTCTTGCAGGCTGATTAAGTTCAGGCACGAGTGATAAGGTTTGAGTGGTACTACTCAAGAATAATAAGATATTAATTAATTGTAGGTAGAGCTTTGTCAGAGGCTCCGATTAATTAATGAATGTTCGGTAACCTTAAATATGGGGATTCTCAATAAATGTAGCCCGGTCTCACAACGTGGTAATAAAGGGGTAGGTCAGTATTAATTCTGTGGTGAAAAAGAATTAATATTAATTAATTAATTGTGTCCTGGGTTGTGGACATGAGAATTAATTAATTGGAGTCCCACTTTATTATTTGCATTAGGTCCCAGGTCTGGCCCAATTAAATATGCTGAATTGAGCCCAAAGAGCCCATTAGGGATAAAACCCTAGGTCTATAAATAGACAGCTCTCTCTCATAAGTTGTATGATATGATAGTTGAAACACACTAAACATAGAGAGAGAGAAGGGGGGCGCCATTTTTGGAAGTTCTAAGAGGAGAATTTCGATTCTGGTCCTGCTCAGATTACAGATCTACGGAGTCCTCACCAGTAGTAGATCTGAACAGCATTGGGACACAGCCCTGAAGATCTAATCTGGAGAACAGATTTCCTTCTTCTTCTTCACTATTGTTTTCGAATTTTTTATCTAGAAATTAGGGTTTCTAATTTCTATTTCCGCAGACAAATTCAAATTGCGTGGTTGAATCGAGTTTGGAATTTAAACGCAAAAGATTGTATCAGACTCGACGGAGTAACGGTAAACCCTAATCCACAATACTTCGTATTAAATTCATAGGAGCATGCTAGGGTTTTGAGAAATTAATTAACGCGGCGCCAGGTGCATGCGGCGGCCGGCGGTAGTGTTGGCCCCGGGCCGGTTCCGGGCCGGTTCCGGTTCCGGGATAGTTGGAACCGGAACCGGCCCGGCTAGGAGGGTGGACGGTTCTGGTTTTGAACCGTAACCGGCGGTTCCGGTTCCGGGCCGGTTCAGCCGGTTCCGGTTCCGAACCGCCGGTTTATTTCGTTTTTTTTAAAAAATTTCAATTATACTATTTATTTTGTTCCAAAAATTGTAATTATAAGTATTGATTTCATTTGAGTAATATTTGGTTTGTACACAAAAATTGTATATTATTTTTACTTTGTACAAAAACAAATTAAATAAACACAAAGATATTTGAGGAATTTTATAAATTAAGATTGCAAATTTAAATAAACATAAAGATAATAAGATATATGAGGAATATTATAAATTAAGATTGCAAATTTAAACTTACAAGTTACAAGTTACAATTTTTTTTCAACTACTCAAATTATACAAATTACAAAATTGTATATTATATTTTTAACTACACAAGCTATACAAATTACAAAATTGAAGAATTAATATTATTACAATGCTTGAAAATGAAAACTATAAACCAATAAATTCTAACAAATTAAAAAAAAAATTTAAGGGGGGAGGGGAGGGGTTATTGAAAAGGGCTTGCACTTAATTTTTTACCTTAAAATTAAGTTGCCTACGTATCCCTTAATTTTCATTAAGGGAATCAAAGCCCACGTAGTTCTCTTACCTTACTTACCTTTAATCGGACTCAAAATCCGCATCACCTAGGCCATCGGAAGCATTAGTAGATGCCGCGCTTGCTTCGGAGTTGTAAGCATCCTCGTCGTCGAAGATGTGCCTCCAATCCGGTTGTTGTCGTCGATCTTCGACATCTCTCCAATCTTTAAGTATAACTTGTGCTTCCAAATTGGCCGGTGACAAGTTGGACCTTCTTTCATCCAACATATAGCCACCCGAGCTAAATGCTTGTTCCACGGCAACCGTTGATGCGGGGACGGCTAAGAACTCCTTCACCATCGTACTTAGGATTGGGTATTGTTGTTGTCGCCTTGACCACCATAGTAGAATATCAACCTCGGGTGGAGCGTTCTCATCTTCTTCATCTTGAACCTGCAAACAATCACCACAAACATACATTTCCGCCAAATAAACATCTAGTTCGCTTTGTTGCGAACTAGACGGGCGGCTTTGAGACATAATATTATAAATTCTAGCTAACAAGGGGTTAGCACTAGTTTGGCCGGAAGTAGTTGTCCTAGAGGTAGATCTAATTTGAACTAAGTGGCTATAAGTGATACAAAATGAATCGAAAGCTTCACGTAATGTGGCACTAAGTTGGGCTTTAACTACATCGACGGAGGGGAGGTTCAAATGTTCTAAAGGAATAATTTCGTCTTCACCTATAAATGCTAAGGTTGTTAGAGCGGTATAATATGTATCAAGAAAAGAATAAACACCTTCTAATTTCATACTAGGATCAAATACTTTAGCAATTAAAAAAACGGAGGGAATCTCCCTAAAATATTTTAACCATTTCATAACCATCTCAAATATTATATGCCTTAATTCGGGAATAGAACTACATTGATTAAATTGACAAGCAATATAACAACAATGATATAAAACTTTAGAACTAGTGGGATAATAAACACCGGATAAAACTTTAGTTGCGTTAGAGAAAGATTTTAACAACTCATGCAAAGATGTACATGCATCCCAATGAGATAAATGCAAACTAATACCATAATCATCACTTCTAAAAAATTGTACTAATAATTCTTTATATTTAAAAGTTGCATTAAGCATCTCATAGGTGGCATTCCACCTATGAGTAATATCGGTTGGAAAACGTTTAGCTCGGACTCCATGAGAAGTACAAAAAGAAGCCCATTTTTTTGCAATTTTTTTATGCTTATGTATGCATAAAACTGCCTCCCTAATAGGTTGGATTGAATGAGTATAAAGTTTCATACCATCTTGAACGGCTAAATTAAGAATATGAGTAATACAACGACAATGGAAAAACTTACCTCCGAGGACCGGATTGCACTCCAAAATAAGCTCCCTCACCGATGCGGTGTTGTTGCTTGCATTATCAAAACCAATAGAAAATATTTTGTCGTTTATTTTATATTGGTGAGCTATTTTCATTAATTTACGGGCTATATTGATTCCCGTATGAGGTTCATCAAATAGTCGGTATGCAATTATTCTTTTATTTACACTCCAAGATGAATCTATCCAATGAACGGTTACACCTAAATAATGATGTTCGGATCTACAATCATCCCAAATATCGGCGCAAATAGAAACCCTATGATCTAATTTTTTAAATTTATCACGTAAAGTCAATCTATATTGTCTAACTCTATTTCTTATTGAACGCACCAAAGTTGTTCGTGGAATTCTTTTTTGAAGAGGTTGAAGCGGACGTACATATTGTTCAAATTGATCATCATCAAATAATGAAAAAGCTAAACTCTTTACACAAATCCATG
>JAPKLW010005893.1:0-19128 GCA_026898455.1 Plectranthus barbatus | reverse complement strand
ATAATAAGTATTTAATTTCATTAATTTTCATAAAATAAATTCATTAAGTCAAATCTCAGATAATAATATAAATCGTAAATATTTATCATTTTATCGTAATGTTTATTATTTTAATATTTAATCTATTTAATATATGTAAACTCAAAAGAAGATTGAATGTGAAGAAATATAGATAAATATATTTTTTAACTACTATTTTTTTGGTAATAATGTATGATGATTGCAATAATCATGGGAAATTTTTGTAAATCCCAAATAGTATAACAATTGTAGAGATTTATTGGAAACTTTACACAAATTTGACCAATCCTTAAATGTATAGATAATATTGGTTATTTAGGATTTTTAGATAATAAGAATGACTATTTAGATATATTTACACAAAAGAAAAAAGTCCGATACTTCTAAATTCAAATTCAAACTAAAAATGTTCCTCTATGAAGAATTGGAAGCTTCATAAGAGAATGTTAGAACCGACACCTCTCATATTAATATGATATTGTACGTTTTAGGCATTATAAACAATTTATACAAGGAGTTTTATCATTCTTTGTTTAATGCGGGACAATGAATATTTCGATTTTCGAAACCTCTTATTTAAAAGTTTGGAAAGAGATATATGTCCCATATAATTGGTTGCATATTGAAAGAAAATCAATAGTATCATATGACACAAGCGCCATAGGATTACCCTGAGAAAAAAAGATATACACATGGGATGGGAATCACAATATATGGGATAAATCCATTTCTTCTTTGATGAATGGATGCTCCTATGCACATGATGCGTTGCAAAGAATAATAAAAGCTTCAAATAATAAGCTTGTGGGCAGCTCTATCCCTTGTTCACTATAGTCTATTCTATATCACTATAAATTTCTCAAGAAATACTCAATATTTATTTCCAATATCTATTGTCTTTGTTGGATTAATTCCTTGTACCAAAATCTACCCAACATTTAATATAATAGAATTAAAAATGAAAATTTGAGATGACCCACAACACAACAATCTGATGTTGTCCAAGTACAATGTTGTAATAAATGGAAGCCTCTCCCAAAATAGACAAGTCGGCTGTGGATACATCAGATTGACTCTGCTCATCAAATTACTCTTGTGTCGTTTTTCCACAACATTTTTTACATTTTCACCATGCAAAAAAAACTCCAATAAAAGTATTTAATTTAATCCCAATGTATATATAACTAAGTCAGTAATGTCTTCATTAAATAAACTGAAGATCATCCCATGAATGATCAAATTCATTATACATAAACCAGATGTATTGGATTAGATCGATCGATACTAACAACGAAAAAAGTAGTAATAAAAATGTAAAAATCCTCAGCAGAAGTTCCACAGACGAACATCATCATCTTGATAAGAATAATCCTCGATCATCTTCAATGGATCAAAAAACACCCCATTAATCATCTCATTGTACTTTGGGGAGTCGAAGTTGTACCACGAAGAACCCATCAATGCAGTCGCATTCGCCTCCTCAAAACCCACCTTATAACCTCCATCTTCATCTTCTCCGACACGAACGCTCTCATTCAAAGAGGAAGAAGAAGGTGAGCTCGACGTTCTTGAAGTCGGGACAAAAAGGTGGCATTGGCGGCGGCTGCCGGCGGCGACTCTCTGGATGGACTTAGGCAACATGATGGTGGTGGTGTCGACCGGGGTGAGATTCTGGTGAGAGATGGGGAAGTTGAGATTGGCTGATGAGACTTTCAGACAGAGAAGAGCGGCGTCGTAAGCTCTTGCAGCAGCCTCTGCAGTGGAGTAAGAGCCCAGCCAAATTATTGTTTTCTGATTGGGTGGTCTGATCTCGGAAACCCATGATCCCCAGCTTCTCAATCTCACTCCTTTGAATTTCTTCCTGCTCTGAGTCCTGAGACCTCTGATCATTCTTTGATGAAGCCTTCAATATTTCTGTCTTCACCATTTCTTGATGATAAGATTTAAGGTTCTTTCCCTTTTGGTTTTGGTGGTTGTAACTTGTAATGAAATGGAAGAATAATGATGAGGGGAAGGTGGGATTTGGAGATATTTATAGATGGTTTTTGTTGTTTTGGGGCAATAAATTTTGGTCAATTTCATGACATGGCTGACAGATGTTTGCCAGTTTGATTAAATAAAACAATATATAATTATATGAATTGAAGATCAAGAGCTTTCTGTACATCTCAATCAATTTTCCAACCTGCATGATAAAAAAAAAAAAATAGTGTTCAAAATAAACACCAAATAATATAATAGAATGCAATGAGAGATAAATAATTTTTCTTAGAGTGGTTTTTAATGTTAAGAAAAAAAAAAGATGCACTTATAGGGTGAAATCTCGAATGATCAATTAGACCAACCTATGATTATACTTTGTCATTGAATATTGTACAAACCCTAATGACAAGATGAATGTTAAGAAATGATGATGCAAAGAGGACAACAATACCAACAATTATTAAGGAATGATGGAGTTGTTTGATTATTCGTGTATCTATGAATCGTATGAATAATACATACAATGATTGTATGACAGTTTGAAGCCAGGGGCGGATGTATGTATGCTAATTGTACCCCCAAAATTTAATTTTTTTATTATTACATATATATATTTATTATTATTTATATATTTTTTTAATTATTTTTATATATAAATATTTATATAATGTACCCCCAATATAATTTTATTCATATATTGTATCCCCAATTATAATTTTCTAGATCCGCCCCTGTTTGAAGCTATCATAAATAGGGATGTCAATTAAGCCCGAAACCGATGGGTTGACCCGAAACCGGTGGGCTAAAATGCGGGTTAGGGCCGATTTTTTTTTAACCGAAAAAATTTTGGACCGACCGGGCTGAACCCGCCGGGCTCGCGGGCCAGTCGGGCTGGACCCGGCGGGTCGCGGGTCAGCCCGTCGGTCCCATGTTAATTTTATAAAAATATTCATTTTAGAGAGAGAGAGGGAATGTAAAACAATTTGAAGGGGGAGGGGAATAAATGGCAGACAAAGAAATAAAAGCAGAGGGCTTTTGGGAAGCTTTTTATAGTCTTTTCATGAAAAAGGCCGCCTCCTCCACACACATTTATTATGCATGCTGTCAATTGTTATTTTATTATCCTATTTCTCTTTTTTTTTTAATAAATATTTTTATTTGTATTAATTCTCACCTCTCACATACTATCTCACCAGCCACCTCTGTTTCTTTAAAAAAATTTACTTTTTAAGATAAACATTCTTTTCTTCTTCTTCTTTTTTTTTTAATTTAACAAAAATCTCTTTTTTCTTTTCTTTACTTGTATCTTATATTATGTTTTTGCTTGTAATTTTTTTTCATACATTTGTTTTTTTCATTTTTTTAATTATGTAAATATGAATAATTATCTTAAAGTAAAAAAATAAAAATAAACTAAATACATAAATAACCTACAAATTAATAACTTATATAGAACACAATACAAATTAAAAAGCACTAAAAAAATAGCAAACAAAATGCAATACAGTAAAACTACTCATAATAAAATAAACAATCATATTATTTATGCTTTTAATATTATTTTCTCCTTTTAATTTTATTTTAGGCTTTTAGCGGTCATCATATTATTTTAAAGATTATTTGTGTATGAATAATTTCGTATATCTTGTCGGCCCGGTGGGTTAGCCCGAAAACCGGAGGGTTAGGGTTAGGGTCAAAAATTTTCAGCCCGAAAAAAATCCAGCCCGATTCAACCCGGACCGAATAGCCCGCAACCCGATAGGGTTAGCCCGAAACCCGACGGGTTGGCCCGTTTTACATCCCTAATCATAAACCATTTTGCTAACTTGACCAACTATTAATATATTAGTTGTACCATAAGTGATACTTAGAAAAAAAAATTATATCGCACTAGACCCTGAATCAAAATCTCAAACTTTGACGAAGATTCGATGAAGTCTAAAGATGACTTTTGATGGCTAATATTATTATCCATCAAACTTCGATAAACCATTGATGATTCATAAGATTTTTATAGATGATTTAATCATAACAAAATTTGTGTGTGTTTTATTTGAAACATATAACGTCTATAGAAGTCACGATATCATAATAAAATATCGCATCAAATGTCCATAAACTAGGTTGATCATGCAAATCTATGATGTGTTTAGTTAAAAGTTTATGTGTTAAACTATGAACATAATTAATTTATAATCGGTTGACTTGGGATAACATTAGAAGTTATCTAAAAATCTTGTGTGAAAATTTGAAAAACTAACTTATGCTGGTTAATCATAGTCAAGTATACTGCAAAATGTTGACCTATCAATTAATCAGATTCGTTGGAAATTTTCATTGATTTAGTTTGTTCGTGTCTCTAAACGACTTTAGAACTTATACATTGACTCTAGACATGATGAATATGCCAATAATAAATGGATTTGATCTCTTATAATATTCTCCTTAGTGGAAGAATGTGGCAGAGATATGGGATAAAATAAGAGAAAGAGTTTTGTTGAGAAGACAAGAGACTACCTTCATTCATGAAACCACTACCTCTACGAATAAGGCCCCTCATGTTAATGATGTTGCATAAATTGGAGTGATAAGATTTTTTTTACACCATAGATACCATAAATTGGATAATAATAATAATAATAATAATAATAATAATAATAATAATAATAATAACTAAAGAAGTATCCACCAATAAACTTCTAGTAACAAAAGAATTTAAAGATGTGTTTCCAAAGGAATCACCTAGATCACCGCCTAATTGATAAGTCAAATTTAACTAAGAATCTCTTTTAAAAAATACATTATCGCATGACTCCTATGAAGTTAGAAGAATTCAAAATACAATTAAAAGAATAGTTGGGTTTGAGTTTGATAAAAATCTGGTGACTTGCTATTAAGAGCTCCAATTTATTTTTGTTAAATAAAAAAAATGGATTGAGACTTAAGTCTGTATATTATTGTAAGCCAAATAAACTTACAATAAAGAATATCTATCCTTTACAAAAATTGACAATTTATTTCATCAACTTAAAGGCATAAGTGTAACGCCCAACTGGCCTTCCCAAACTTTGGGACACGTTACAGTGGTAGTGGGGTACTTTAATATTTTCGGAAATAGAGGAAGATTTTAATCAAAATAGCATGAATATGTGTTCTTGCTCTCAGGATTTGCTCGTCTTTACACCGCCACAATTCCATCCTCGCTGCTAACCTGCGCATTTTAAAAATAATGCGAGGGGCTGAGTACTAATGTACCCCTGTGGAAACATGCCCAAAAATATACAATTTAAATATGAAAGCTATGTCATACACACAGATAATCGCGGGATTTTGTTAAAAAGAACCGTGTTATCCAAAATATTTTATTTGTTGCAGCTATTAAAGATGATATCATATATGTTTACCGTTTTGTAACTAGAAGCTAGCCCACTTCCAAGTTACGATGAACAGCTGGGAATGGACGAACCACTCTACCCACTGCCATCAAAAGTGCACTAATCTCATGGCGTACCTGTGAGATTCGATCGATTTTAAAGGTACCCTGTACCTCTCCTTATCACATTGTGAGGTGTCAACACTCCAGCTGAGGGACCTGAGAATATGGAGCTCGTGGCTCGACGTAGATAGGATAGCAATCCTCTAGATATTAATAAGGTTTAGCACGAGCCTTGGTGCCCGGTTCATACCTCATTAATTATCTCTCCGGGAATTTAATCAACCAGAGGTACAGATATGATAGCACAAAACATTTTGGCATAGACAATCAATTTCAAAACAAAATATTTTCACACACATTTTAGAAAACTAAGCTCAAGGCTCGAAACGACATTTTATTTTTACTGAAAATAGTCCCCACCTTTTGCTGCTTACAGATTAGATGATCACGTTAGTTGTGGTTGAGCTGTCATAAATTCCTTGTGTTTATTTCACATATTAACACAGTAAAGCATACACAAATTAGGATGAATCGCCTAATCATAAATAATCAGCCCTAGCTGATATTAATTGACGTTGATCAGAACCCTATCAATATACATGTTAAATGAAAGCTCTCAATGAATATTATAACATTGGACAAGGTATTATCATAAAATAATACCTTGATTGAGCAAAAAATCAGTTTGAATCCAAAGCTGATTTATATACACATGCAACGTCTCTCTATGCCCATTTTCTTTCTCTCAATAAATTCTCTCTGTCTCTCATTAATTCTTCACCCTTTTTCTCTCTTTCTTAGTCTCGACTCAATTCTCTCTCCCCCTTTTCTCTCTCTCAATAAATTCTCTCTCTCTACTTCTCTCAATCTTTATATCTCTCTTTTGGTGTGATTTATTTCTTCATCAGCTCATCTCTTTATATAGGCATAGAAGTCTATAGTTTCATGGGTTTAGACTTATGTAAATATAGGAAACGTCAGCATAATTATATGCTCATATTCTCACGCCATGCATTTAATAGTTTAGAGATAATATTTGATCTCAATACATTCAATTTGTTTATTAAACTCCGACTTTTGACCTTAAATAATTTATATCTCGACGGATATACTTCAGATAATTATTTGAAGTTCACGGAAAAGGTCTATAATTTGAGATCTTTAATATAAATAAATTTTTATATTTTCTTGAATTAGAAAATATTATACTGATTTATCATCTTGTAAATCTTAACCAGAACTTCTTTTCTCAAATGTAATCATATACATTTGATCAGTAATCCAAACCATAGAAATCCTTAATTTAGTTTTGAAAATGTGCACTAGAATTTAATACCAGTTACAAATCAAGAAACTCTATTTTGTAGCGTGAGAAATTATGTAACACAATTATTAAGCAATAATTAGATTAATTAAATACGAGATATTACATTCACTCCACCTTACAAAAATTTCGTCCCGAAATTTGTTAAGGGTTTTCAAATAATTCTGGATATTTTTCTCTCATCTTATCTTCCAGATTCAACCAATACCGTGGGTCTCGTTTCACGCCACCCACGACAATATCAATTCAAAACCAAATCAATCAAAACCAGAAGTCATCGTAAGTTCACAACGGAATTGCTTTTTCAAAGTCAAAAGTTTAGTCAGTCATTTACCTGATCCATCCTAATCTAACCTCAAGGTTAGCACACTATTACACAACAGGTTTAACCAACTCAACTCACAACTAACACATCTTTAAACAATAAGCACAAAATTTACACTGCTTGCACAAAAACTTTCAAAATCAATGTTTTAAAATCATACTTTCACAAGGTCACCTTATCGGTGCCAAAACCATACAGAATTCAACATTTTTAGTAACCTCGTCAGGTTAAACAAAATATGGCTTCAGTCCAATTTCTTTTTGCTCAAAACGATCAAAATGAGAGCTAATACTTCCCCTTCGCCCATACTAGACAAATCATTTAACAAAGCATGCAATGCCAGTATATCCCCTACCCTGATACTAGACAAGCAACCACAATATGTTTTCCCTAAAAACATTTTCAGTCAAATTTTTATTCAAAACAAGCATCAATTGCTCAAAACCATTTATAGCCACAATCAAATTGTGCTATCAATTTCAAAATTTTCATAAATCTTAAAATGTTTGAAGTGAACCCAGTCACCAAACAACTTGCAAGCAGGTAATTCAAAACTTTTCAAAACGTACCTCTCAGGTTGTGCAGGATGGATTGGTGTGTAAAGCACGACAACAATCACTTCACAATAGAATTCTAAAATAGGGGAAGTCTTAGTAATCAGGGTTAAAGAAAATGCTCAACCTAGTTCTGATACCACTTTTGTAACGCCCCCAACTGGTCTTCCCAAACTTTGGGGCACGTTACAGTGGTAGTGGGGTACTTTAAAAATATTTTTGGAAATAGCGGAAGATTTTAATCAAAATAGCATTAATATGAATTTCAAAACATTCATCAAAAACCAGTTTTTCACAAGATGCAACGATGTAAAGTATTTTGTGCACAAAATATACGAAAAGCAGTTGTGAGTACGATTTCTCAAACTTATTAAAAAATGTGAGGGAAGGAAAGGTAAACAGAGATGCAGTGCAGCGGAGTGTTACGTGATGGAGATATGCATATGAAGATGCATATCTCAGGATCTGTTCTTGCTCTCAGGATTTGCTCGTCTTTACACCGCCACAATTCCATCCTCGCTGCTAACCTGCGCATTTTAAAAATAATGCGAGGGGCTGAGTACTAATGTACCCCGTGGAAACATGCCCAAAAACATACAGTTTAAATATGAAAGCTATGCCATGCACACAGATAATCATGGGGTTTTGTTGAAATGAACCGTGTTATCCAAAATATTTTATTTGTTGTAGCTATTAAAGATGATATCATATTTGTTTACCGTTTTGTAACTAGAAGTTGGCCCACTTCCAAGTTACGATAAACAATTGGGAATGGACGAACCACTCTACTCACTGCCATCAAAAGTGCACTAATCACAGGGCGTACCTGTGAGATCCGATCGATTTTCAAGGTACCCTGTACCTCTCCTTATCACACCGTGAGGTGTCAGCACTCCAGCTGAGGGACCTGAGAATATGGGGCTCGTGGCTCGACGTACATAGGATAGCAATCCTCTAGATATTAATAAGGTTTAGCGCGAGCCTTGGTGCCTGATCACTGTTTTTTTATAATGATTTTCTATAGTGTAGTGACAAGTTAATATTATCGATCCCACGGAGATTGTAATGGCAAACACCTCATGTACTGAACCATTTGTTTTCGGTTTGTTGTCCAAGTAAACAGAATTTTAAAAGGGTTTTGAGATTTAAAACTAATTTTGCAAGAAAATTAAATTAAAGCAAGTAATTAAATAGGTTTTGAAAACTTCTTGAGAAAAGTTCAGATTCCAGGGCAAGTTCATGTCAAGGATAGCATGCAAGGGAATTTCATCGATCAATTTAAGATAAAGATTTGGTGGAACATCAGGAAAGTATTACAAATTCCAGGCTTTGACAATTCATAAAGTAGATTATCAATTTCCTATATCCTCTCGGTCTCTAGGAAAATTAACAACTCCTCAAAACATCAGATTTATTCCTATGGATCTAATTCCTCTTTTCAGACATAATTAAAATCCATATTAAAAATTCTCAAATCCATTAATCAATTTCCACTTTGCAGTCTCAAATTAATTAATTATGAAAACCTAATTAAATGGCCAATTTAATCAGATTTGAAAAAGCACAAGAATTATTAAACTAATTAAAAATATTGATCGATTTAATCACCTAAACATGCATCCAAGACAATCACATAAGCCCTAGAATCTGAATAAGGATTTACCTACTCATATTCATGTTAAACATAATCATGAAAGGATAAAACCTGTAATAAAACTTCATAGAGAAAACAAGCCTTGATATTGCATCCAATCTTCAAAGGTTCGAGTCCAATCTCACCACAAAGCAAAAGCAACTCAAGAACAAGAAAAACTCTAGGGTTCAAGTCTCAAAAACAGCATGAATCTCAAAATTCGCCTAAACAAACATATATATACTAGGTTTAATTGTCCCAACATGGAAATAACTTAAAATTAATAAATTCCTTCAGAACGGCCCGAATTTCGATCGACACAATTCCTGTCGATCGAAATGGGTTCTTTGATATCGGAACGCCTCAAGCTCTGTCGACTGCTGGCTCAAACCTCCCTGTCGATCGACACAATTCCTGTCGATCGACAGGATGTCTTTTTCTGTCGATCAACTTCATTTTCAACGTACTCTCTCTGTTTCAACATACCTCTGTTTCGATCGACACAATTCCTGTCGATCGAAACAGAGGCTTCGACCAAAATCTCCAACTTCCAGACTTAGTCGATTTTTACTCCAAAAACCTGCATTTTCAAGCATAACACACAACTCAGGCATAAAAACACTACAATGCTCATAATTCGGAGTAAACACACTACAATTTACTAAAAACACCCTAAAAATACATAGATAAGTGAACGAAATAGCGCACTTATCAGTGCCCGGTTCGTACCTCATTAATTATCTCTCCGGGAATTTAATCAACCAGAGGTACAATTATGATAGCACAAAACATATTGGCTTAGACAATCAATTTCAAAACAAAATATTTTCTCACACAATTTATAAAACTGAGCTCAGGGCTCGAAACGACATTTTATTTTTACTGAAAATAGTCCCCACCTTTTACTGCTTACAGATTAGATGATCACGTTAGTTGTGGTTGAGATGTCATAAATTCCTTGCGTTTCTTCCACATATTAACACAGTAAAGCATACACAAATTAGGATGGATTGCCTAATCATAAATAATCAGCCCTAGCTGATATTAATTGTCGTTGATCAGAACCCTATCAATATACAAGTTAAATGAAAGCTCTCAACGAATATTATAGCATTGCAGAAGGTATTATCACAAAATAATACCTTGATTGAACACAAAATCAGTTTGAATCCAAAGTTGATTTATGTACACATGCAGCGTCTCTCTCTGCCCATTTTCTCTCTCTCAATAAATTCTCTCTCTCTCTCATTAATTACTCACCCTTTTTCTCTCTTTCTTAGTCTCGACTCAATTCTCTCTCCCCCTTTTCTCTCTCTCTACTTCTCTCAATCTTTATATCTCTCTTTTGGTGTGATTTATTTCTTCATCAACTCATCTCTTTATATAAGCATAGAAGTCTATAGTTTCATGGCTTTAGGCTTATGTAAACATAGTAAACGTCAGCATAATTATATGCTCATATTCTCACGCCATGCATTTAATAGTTTAGAGATAATATTTGATCTCAATACATTCAATTTGTTTATTAAACTCCGACTTTTAACCTTAAATAATTTATATCATACTTCAGATAATTATTTAAAGTTCACGGAAATGGTCTATAATTTGAGATCTTTAATATAAATAAATTTTCATATTTTCTTGAATTAGAAAATATTATACTGATTTATCATGTTGTAAATCTTAATCAGAACTTTTTTTCTCAAATGTAATCATATACATTTGATCAGTAATCCAAACCATAGAAATCCTTAATTTAGTTTTGAAAACGTGCACTAGAATTTAATACTAGTGTTACAAATCAAGAAACTCTATTTTGTAGCGTGAGAAATTATGTAACACAATTATTAAGCAATAATTAGATTAATTAAATCCGGGATGTTACAATAAGTGTTTTTTAAAAAACAAACCTAAAATCAGGATACCATCAGTTAAGAGTAAGAAAAGAAGACATACCTAAAACCGCTTTCAGAACATGATATGGACTTTATGAATTCATTATAATGTCGATCAGATTGACTAATACGCCGGTAGTATTCATGGGTCAGAATAATCAAGTGTTTCATACCCATCTTGATAGATTCTAACTGGTATTTATCGATAATATTCTTTTATATTCACTAGGGGTGTTCATGGTTTGGCCGAAACCGGCCAAACCGAATTAATTTAGCCGTTTTGAAATTTAATTTTTAAACTAGCGGTTTGGAGATTTTGAAACCGGTTAAATTTGGTTTGGTTATGGTTTGGAGGCTCAAACAGTTAAATATGTTATAAGCAATTAATATAATTTGTAGTTCATCTGTTAAGTTTCTACTTTTTCATACAATTAACCCATGTTTAAATTTCTTGGTCAACATACTATAGTTTTAGTTTTAATTTTTTAATTAAAAATCAACTAATAAATAGTATCATTAATATTATTATTTTATATAATTTCTTAAAGATAAATTAAGTATTAGCATTATTATTATTATTTTACACGTCTCTTTCGATTTTACATTTGAATTTTAAGGTTATAATTTTAATATAATTGATTCATGTGTTTCTTTTGGTTTTACATTAAATTATAAATATAAAATTTTTAAAATTAAAATTACATTATTATAAGTAGTAACAAATAATAAAAGTCAATTAATTTGTATTTAGGCTCTAGTTTTCTACAAATTATAGTAGATAAATATATTTCATTTCAAACCGGTCGGACCAAACCGTTTTTATACGGTTTGGCCGGTTTGGTTTTGAAAAATTATTTGGCCGATTTGGTTTGAAAAAATTTCAAACCGTACCTATTGGTTTGGCCGAAATTTTTCTTTCAAACTGGACCGCGAACACCCCTAATACTCACAGATTAATCAAGAACGTGAAGAACATTTATGGGTTGTCCTAGACACATTGAGAACTAGAAAGTTATATGCCAAGATTTTTAAATATGAGTTTTGGGTGAAACAAATAGTGTTTCTACAAAAGTACAAGTGACAGAGAATAAAAATCACCCAAGGCACTTCATGAAATCCAAAGTTTTCTTAGATTAGCAAGATATTACTGCCAACTTATAAAAAGATTCTTGAAGATTGCAAAACTTATGATGCGACTTTTGTAGGAAAAAAATAAAGTAGGGATGGACAAAAAATATGAAGCAAGTTTTCAAGAACTCAAGAAAAGGGTAACTATTACTCTTGTTTTTGCTATATCAGATTTTAAAAATGAATATACATCGATGCATCTAAAAATGAGTTACGATGTGTTTTAATACGGAAAGAAAAGGTAATCACATATACGCCTACACAATTAAGGCCTCATGAGTTAAATTATCATTTCCATAACTTGGAATTGCCATAATCCATACCTTGAAAATATGGCAGGATCACCTTTATGGAGTAATGTGTGCAATATTTACAGATCATAAAAGTTTTTAAATATTATTTTTTCGAGCAGAGGGATTTAAATATGAGTCAAAGAAGATGGCTCAAATTAGTTAAAGGATTATGATCTGACCATTAATTACTATATTATGATCTGACCATTAATTACTATATGGGTGATTCTAAATGCAGCCACAATTTTTCTAAATACAGCCCCCATAATTTAAAAAATAAAAAATTATTATTTAATATTACTATTTTACCCTTAAAATATCAAAATTAAAATATTAACTAAAAAGCAGATTTAATAATCTCATTCCATTACTCTATATTAAAGATAGACACATCTTTTTAAATTTTAGCAATCAATTTAATCTATGATTGTATGTATCTTCGTACCCCATTTTTTTCGTAAAAAAAACTCATAACATTGTTTGTTTCAAAATGAATTTAAAAATAAAAATGAGTATAATCTCATGCAGTTATTCAATACTAAAGATAAGTAGATAACCCCCATTTTTTTTACTTTTTAAAAATCAATATGTTCCCTGTATGATTTTATCTTCATAGCCTCCATTTTCCTTTCCCTTCTTGTTTTTTTTTTTAAAATTTATATCCCCATTCTTATTGATCACAAAACCCTAACGTTACTATTCTGCCATAAATAAGGACATTATATCAAAAAAAGGTGCAATAGGATACAACCGTCTGTGACAATTCAGATTCATGATCGTCTTCTACCCGCCGTCAAAGATTATTAGACTTGACCATAAACTGCTGCTACTCTCGTAGCACTTCTAGTAACATCTGAATTCATTATTTTTGTGTATTTTTTAAGTGAGAAAGTAACAGTAAAACTACATATATACCCAGCAAAATACTTGTCCCCTGTTTTTTTTTTTTTTTTGAAAAAATTATATTTCTATAGCAAATCATTAAATATCTCAATTTTCTCTTCGCTCAATTAGTAATGAATAAAAATGGAGTTATATGGGCAATGAAATTGAATTTTCAAAGTAAAAAAGGAACGTGGTTTATAGTCGACACAAGTGGGGTTATACACATTTTAAATTATTTTGTTTTAGATATTATAAGGGTAGAATGGTAATATTAAGTAATAATTTTATTTTTATAAAATTTTGGAGGCTATATTTAGAAAAATTGGAGCTGCATTTAGAATTACCCTTACTATATTAGACGCGCTTAGTTGAAAGAGGTCAAACAGACATAATTTCTCGATAATATAAGGAGAACTAATTAAGGACTTTGAGAAATTAATTTTGGGAAATTATTTCACCTCCCAACACTATTGCAAGTGTTGTTAAAACCTTGATAGTTTCACCTCCAAGCAATCTTGAGGTGGACTTTCTTATTACAATTAAAAAAGTATTTTCAAATTATTTATGAAAATGAAAATATGATTTGCTTACAAATGATTGAGCATGCTTAAAATATTTGTTGCCTTTCCTATCTGTCTTCTGAACTGGAAAGGCGGTCAGATAGTATGAGATTATAAATATAATTCGTGCAACGCACGGGTGTACATCTAATATTAATATAAAATGGGATTGCAAATATAACTACATTTTTGTTTAATATAATATTTTTAAAAAAAAAATAATTAAATTATTATATAATGTTATAAAAACTTATCTTATTGAATGTAAGAAAATCATTGGGTTGGTGGTGATTTTGGAGTACCCAGTTTTCCGCTGGTGAAATCTGCGCTGCGCCTGAAACTTGAGTCGCTCCACCAGGTCAAGTTCAACGCTCCACCAACCCTTTACATAAGAAATTTTAAAAAGTCTTTTTTTTATTTGGATTTATTAATATTAAAAAAAAAAAAACTCTGACAGGTCCATTCAAAAGTTTGAAGTTGGAATAAACCTCTTGCTCTTTCATGCTCTGAATTTGCAGAAAATTGCTAGTTCCGATCAACAAAAATGGCTAGAATCGCACTTGCTTCCCTTCGACAATCCTTAGAAAAGATCACCCTCAACCAAGATCAGATTTCCATTTCTCCTCATCAAATCGAGCAAATTAGATCTATCTATGACCAAGTCCTTTTCCTTCAACAGTTTGCTCACGATTCACCGGCCAAGCCCGATTTTCCCGATAGGAGACTCACGGATTTTGCACATGAAGCAAAAAATGTTATTGAGCACTTCATTTGGGAGAAAGACCGATCTCGTTTTAGATGGAGCAAGTGTCTGTGCTTACTTGCCCTGTTTATTAAGAGCAAGATTAATTTCAACCAGCAGCTACGGCAAATAAGAGAAGAGATTGATTCAATCGCGGGGGAGCTAAATGAAACGGACTCCAATGGTGACGTCGCTTCTTCTCTTTCAGCAAATCCGTCATCTCCGGCAATAACCGAAGAGGTGATTGAAATGGAGACGGTCAGCTCCCCCACCGCCGACTTGCAAGTAAGGGATCCTTCATCAAAAACTTCGCCGTCTAATTCTACAGTTAGTTTGGGTGATGATTTGCTAGCAATTAAGTCTCGACTTTGTGGGGGATCGCCCAAACTTCAATTCATCCCAATAGTTGGGATGGGAGGTATTGGAAAAACCACCTTGGCTAGAAATGTTTTTAACGATCCATACACAACACATTATTTTGATATTCGTGCTTGGGTCACAGTGTCCCAAGATTACAGCATAGAAAAAACTGTTTCAAGCCTCATGGATTCGATGAAAGATTTTGTTGAGGAGAAATCTGGGCAGAGCGATGAAGAAACAGAAGACCTGGATTCGATGAAAGATTTTGTTAGGAAGAAATCTGGGCAGAGTGATGAAGAAACAGCATACAAAGGTTTAAAGGGTAGAAGGTATCTTATTGTGATGGATGATGTGTGGTGTAATGAAACTTGGGATGATTTAAGACATGTATTCCCTGATGACCACAATGGAAGTCGAATCATCTTAACAACGAGGTTGTCTGATGTGGCTGTTTATTTTGATTCCCATAGCCCTCTTCACCAGATGCGCTTCATGAGCGATGAAGAAAGTTGGGAGTTGATTAGACAGAGGGTGTTAGGGCATGACCATTGCTCTCCAGAGTTGGTGGAAATTGGAAAGGAGATTGCAAAAAGTTGTAGAGGACTGCCCCTTGCAATTGTGGTGATTGCAGGACTCCTATCCACAGTCAAAACGAACCCAGATTCATGGTGGAGAATCGCTGAGAATGTAAGTTCAATTGTTGCGACAGAAGATGATGGGAAGTTTGATGAGATACTGTCTCTGAGTTATACCCATTTGCCTCATCATTTGAGGTCTTGTTTCTTGTACATGGGAGGTTTCCCAGAAGATCATGATATTCATGTCTCCAAACTGGTGAGATTATGGGTAGCTGATGATTTATTGAGATACTCAGAAGGATCACCAAAGAGTTTGGAAGATGAGGCAGAAGAGTGTCTGGAGGATCTGGCAAATAGAAATCTTGTTATGGTCACAAGAAGGAAGTGGAATGGCAAAATCAAAAGTTGCAGCCTCCATGATCTCATCCGGAACTTGTGCATAAGAAAAGCTCGAGAGATGAGTTTTTTTGGGAATCTGCTTGATATAAATTTTGTAGGGAGGCTGCACTTCATGACAAACATGAAAGATCAGCATCGCGTCAGTGTCAAATTTCCAGTGCTGAACAGATACCTTACAGATTATTGCCCATCCATCCATACTATTATGCTCTTCTCTAGCTACTATAATTATCGGTATGGGTATCCTCCAGAGGATGAATTTGGAAAGTATTTCTTGAAGTATATTAGATCTCTCAGGGTATTGGATACAGAAAAAGTGCTCATCCGGTCACTGTCTCATGATATCTTCAAACTAATTCATTTAAGATATCTAGCTTTCACCTTCACACCGGGTTTCACCTTTCCTGTAGAAATATCAAAGTTTCAGAGTCTTCAAACATTAGTCGTTGATTTTAGAAATTTGATTAAGCTGAGACGTTTGCCCAGTTTCGAGTGTTTGCCGCAGGAGATTTGGATGCTGCCGCAGTTGAGACATCTCATATGCTACGGTTGGTATAGGTTTCCCTATCCCAAAGAAGACATCACTTCAACTCTGGTAAATCTGCAAACACTTTCCACAGTGTCCCATCATGTGTGTTTTGCAGCGATCCTGAAAAAGATGCCAAATATTAAAAAATTAGGACTTAATTGCTTTCGCTATGATAAAGGTGCTCACCTCAACAACTTGGTGCACCTGCATCAACTTGAAAATCTGAAATTATGCAATGCTAAATGGCGAAGAGAAAGTATATGTTTTCCTAGGACGCTAAGAAAGCTGATTTTGTGGAACATGTCGCTTCCCTGGAGTGAGATGAGTGTCATTGGTTCATTGCCAAATCTTCATGTGCTTAAACTGAGGAAATTCGCCTGCATAGGCGGCACGTGGGAAACATGTCAAGGAGAATTTCCTGAGCTACAATTTCTGCTCATCAAAGATTCGGAGCTTGAGCATTGGATTAGTGAAAGTGACCACTTCCCTCGACTGAGATTTCTGCAGCTGCATCATTGTACGTATTTGGGTGAGATTCCAGAAGGTTTTGGAGAAAGTACGACGCTTGAAATGATTGAGATCAAGTCCCACACATCCTACCCTATGAATGCGTCTCTTGCAGAGTCGGCCAAAAGGATACAGGAGCAACAACGGAGCTATGGAAATGATGCCCTTCAAGTAATATTTTGACTCGTAGATCCGTCAGTGCAGCTAAGAAAATTTTTGCAGCCAGTTTTTCTATAAAGCAAATGAATCAAGTTCTCGAATTGTATTGACAAAATTCGAAAAAAGTTAAATAGAATGCATTATTTTTTATTTTAACCCACTTCCTTAACCTACTAAGCACAACACCACTCCGCCCCGAATTAAGAATATATTTAATTATTTTTTTTTAATACAAAAGCTTTTAATTTAGATTGAATTTAACTATTTTATCTAGCTTCTCACCTAGTAACATATACGATCCTCTGTCATGTTACAATCTCTTTTTTTTTGCACGGGAATTTAGGATTGTGAGTGTAAAATATATATGTTAAATTTTTTTTTTTTTTTTTTGTTATTTAGTGGTAAAAATTGATATTTTTAAAAATGACATTAATGAAATAGAATAAATAAAAAGAAAAGTGCAATAATTTGGGAGGGATAGACTTCTTCTTTTCATCACAATCGCTTTTTAACATATCTAATACTCCCTCTGTCCCGTTAAAGTAGTCTCATTTCCCATTTTTATTTGTCCCATAAATTAGTCCCATTTTCCTAGAATGACAAACTTTTTGACACTCACCAATAAAATATTAATTCCACTACACTCACAACTCTTAATCTCCGTGCCGAAAAGAAAATGGACTACTTATAAGGGACGGAGGGAGTAATATATTAGATTTAAATTAATATATTTTATAATGCATTGCATTGCATTTAATAGGAATAATTCATTAAGGCATATGCATGTTAGAATAATACAATTCTTGCAAGAATTCAATTATTTGAAGAAGAAGAAGAAGAAGAAAAAGGCAACTGAAACTGATGATTTAAGACAACGGTGATGTCAAAGCTAACACTCACTCACAGCATAGAAATTAAAAGTGGCATTGTTACAAAGGCAAGGCAAACACACACACAATTTGACCGACTGACTGCTGCTGCTGATGATGATCTAGACTTGCTCTACTGCTTGATGGCCATTCTGATCATGGTGTTTCCCGTTCTGCTTCTTCATCTCGAGATTCGTGTTGACGCCGGCGCTGTTCTTGCCGTCGCCTTTGTTGTTGCGGTAGATGGCATAGAGTATCAGCTGCACGGCTCCTAAGCCACACCCAAATCCATTCGGAATCTGGATTGGATGAAAAAGATATTTGTAAAAAAAAAAATGCTTAATCTTAGTAGGGGTGAGGAACTATCGGTTTGATCTGAAAATCGAACCGAACCATCTAAATCGAATTTTTCCAAAACCCAGACCGAACCGAACCGCACTAAATAGGTGGTTTCGGTTTGGTTTGGAAGTTTTAACCAAAACCAGCAGTTTCGATTATGATTATAACCGAAATTTCCTGCATATTTTTATAAAATACCTGAATGAAGACATATATTTTAATCTAGTAGGTACTTTGATTTAGGTTTAATTTAAAATAAAATAAAGATTTTATAATTTAATTTTATGTGATTTATTATTTTTATATTTAAATTATATAAATAATATATATACAATACATGTTCGGTTCGGTTTAAAAACCAAACTGAACCGAAGCCATAAAAATCCAAACTGAAAACCGAGAACTCTAAAAAATCCAAACTCAACCGAAACTAAATGTACTAAAAAATTGAACTGAAACCGAAACTGGTTTGGTTCGGTTTTGCTCACCCCTAAATCTTTGTGTGTTGTGTTACTTGTGTATGTGTAAGAGAGAGAGGCTTACAGCAACAAAAGGGTCTTTGCCAAGAAGGCCAAAGATGAACCAGGAAGTGCCACACAAGAATACAAA